>JAQGAC010002177.1:0-11067 GCA_034696585.1 Isotomurus maculatus
CATTTAAAACGGTCCGAATTAATGTAAACTAACACAACTTATCCCTTGTCTTTTAGCTATGTTACTTGCGACTTTACTCTCCGAAGCCTAAAGCAACTCTTAAATAATAATTTTCTACGACCAGTTGGCCTATCTCTTACACACTAATAGAAATGCGCACCAAGCGCGCTCAAATAACATAAAGGTAACGGACAAACACAAACGTTCGCCAACGTACTCCATATCATCACACAGACACACACATACCATAAGGCTAGCCAGCTTTGCTTACCTAGCCTTATTCAGCATACAATCTACTACAACATTGTAGAGATACAAACAGTAACTATTCTTAATTAATTAATTCCTTAAATTCCAGCATCAATAACATTCCAATAATTAGCCAATAATTCATTTAAAATATATTAGCACTATATTCAATTACAACATCTTCAGTTAAGCTACTGTAAACATGACAATTCAATAAATATAAGTTCCTAGCCTTACTCAACATCGAGCCTTATGGGAGAATACTATGCCATAAGGCTAGGCTCCCATGCTTCCAATGCTTTCCTTATGGCGAAATCCTAGTCGGAAGGCTAGGCTCCTCTCCTTTCTTGTGGGAAACCTCAGGCATAAGTCTAGGCTCCCCATCCTCGTTGTGGGAAACCTTAGGCGTAAGGCTAGGCTACCCATCCTCATATGCTTTCATACGTACATTAAGCTTTGCTCCCGTAAGGCTAGGCTCTTGGCTAGCTTCGCCTTGCTTCTGACCTTCTTGACGTCCCCACATGAGCAGTGCAAATCTGGTCTCCATAAATGTTAATATGTAAGAGCTTATTACGGTTTATCTGTATGACATTGTGTGGTATAAATTAAAACCTAAACAATGCTCCAAAAACGTTGCCAACTTTTTAAGCAATTAACAACTCAATTCAGTAAAAGCTTCTAATAGCCCCTTAGGGGCGTGTTGTAAAACAAATACCGATAATTTAAACATTCTTTCAGCAACGATAACTTCAATCCAAACTACTGTAATACACACAGTTATCATTAACAAGTACAAGAAAAATACCGTTTGAACCGAATCAGCTAGAGCTAAAGGTTTGACTAGGTTGAAGTTGTTTGCTTGAATAAGCTTCTTTGTGTTTCTCCACCGCTGTAGATAATACTGCGTTTGATTCTCAGCAAGAATTTTCTTATATACCCCACTTTCGAGAAGAATCTTAAAATTTTTAAATAACGTTAAGTTTCTGAAGTGAGAAAAACTCCAATGCAACGAGGTGGAATATAACTGCTCCTTTAACTTGTAAAACCTTCGAGTTTCATAATTTGTTTTAAGATACACAAATTCTTGTTCGTCCGATTTCATGAAGTAAACTGACCTTCCGCATTGAACCAATTCGCTTTCTACCTCTAAATCCAGAAATAACCCACTATACCACTTGGTGCTTAATTTCGGAGCAGCAGGGTAGTGTCTTGTCAACGGAGTCACAAAATTTACCCGGTTGTAAAACGCTGATGCATTGTCGTTCCAAAATATGGTTACCAGGTTACTAACGATCAGGAAAAATAATTTGTACTTAAATGGTTCGGAAACAGATCTACTTGGATTATTCGAATTTCTACTTTCGCTTGGCTGAGACAAAAAAGAAAAACAGCCTTCTTTTTGATGCTGTTGTAAGAGAGTGGAGTTTTTAGCCGAGATTGCAGATCCAGGTAACTGCTTGGCATGTATTGCCAACATCAAAGATCCAATGTCTACCCGACCTCCATAACTTTTTACCATTTTAGCAGAGGATCCAAGCAGGATTGTTATATTTTTATGAACATCGGTGCGCTTATAGCTTGTGACAGGATTGCAGAATTTCTGGCTCAAACTGTTAAGTTGTTTTCCTCTTAGTGGGGAATTCAGCTCAGATATAAGCATGCTGTTGTAAGTTGACGTAATCACGACCGACACAAAAAGCCATGCAACGATTAACATGCGGAACCACCTCACATTTTTAAGTTCTAAAGGTATGTCCACTGGCTCTTCTGTTAGTGAACTAAAATACAGCAAAACCATTGAAAAGTTATTAACCTGAATTTTGTAGAAAGAAATATATAGGCGTATTAAAACACAAAGAAGGAAACCATTCACTATTATGCTTATCCACAAACCGTCGTCGAAAGGTTCAACGTACATTGCAAAGCTCACTACTGGAGGACTGTAGCAAGTGATTGGGGTCACAGAAAATTCTGAAATAGTGACCACACGAGTGTCATGTGGCACAAGATTTAAATCTATTCTAGGTGCATTGTTACCAAACTCGAAATTTTGTTGGGAACACAGAGTTTTATTACTCGAAGCAAACGCAGTTCGTAGGAACGCAAGTTCAATTGATGCAGCGGTGTTGAATTTTTCTTCGGTAAACTGGGACACCAAAGCA
Source organism: Isotomurus maculatus (assembly GCA_034696585.1). Lineage (NCBI taxonomy): Eukaryota > Metazoa > Arthropoda > Collembola > Entomobryomorpha > Isotomidae > Isotomurus > Isotomurus maculatus. The sequence continues at coordinate 2,412 of JAQGAC010002177.1, forward strand.
TTTCTAAACACTTTTACCTCATTAGGAGTATGCAAGCTACTCGAAAAAAGAGACGATGAGAGAGTCGATATTAAGGTCATGCTCATATTAGACAAACAATAGTAGTACGGGTATTGCAAAGAATACATAACGAATTCAACTGTTGAGGGAGCTAAAAATAGCAGTGCTAAATGCACCCTAGACTCCTTAACGAATAAGTTGACGAAGAGTTCATTTTTAGAGAACGGAAAACTGGAATCAATATTGCTAATCAACGCAACTGCAACATCGTTGTTTATTTCCCGCAAGTTTCCGTAGCTTTCTGCTAGAAAGTCACTTCTCCACATAAAAATAATTTCTCGAATTGTGGTCCTATTAAACCCAGTAGAGTTTAGGCTAAGGCATAGTAAATTGAATACACATGACGGGTTGCCGTGTTTTAGATTAAACGTCATTAAATACTCGTCTTGTTTATAGGCTTTAAACTCATCAGCAACAATGTCAAGCTTTCGAATTGCAAGAGGGTGGGACTCTTGCTTCGTATCTTGTGCAGAATCACCGTTGAAGTAAGTCAAACGGATAAGACAGGATAGAGGCACTCCTGCGATAGCTCGTGACAAATAATAACAGTCGAGGGTTTTTAAAGTAGTCAGGATATAAACTGTGAATAGCCTTAATTTCATGGCTTGTAATAATATATGGGATACCAGTTTAAACTTTTAGGAATAGATGCAATATAAGCTTTTTTATATCACAAAGTCACTTGTGAATCTTACACACTGGTGACAGCTGTTATGGGATCCTTTATGTAGTACTTGACTTAGCATGTATGTCTAGCTTCGATGTGAATTTTATTTAAATAGGCATTCATGTTTCCAACACAATTGCTTATAGCTTTGGCCAGAATGGTTACACCCCTCGTCATGTAGATATAGATCAAAGCTCGACTTTAAGGATTTCTCAAGAAATAAATGAGAAGTAATACGTAGCTTTTTGTTCAATCCTTAGGGTATGTACTAGTTCTGATTAACATTCCTGGGAATATGTCAAGGTTCTTGCTTTCTTTACTAAGCAGAAAAATACAATAAACGAAAAATAAATTAATCAAACTAAGGCAAATACTCAAGGGTAAAGGAAGCCATTATTATTAGCCGTTGATTATTTCGGTGACTACACAATTACATACAACAACAAAGAAAATTATTGAGATAATAAGCCTTTTTAGAAGTTTTTCCGAATCCAAATGGTAACAAATATAACAAGAATCTACAAGCTGCTAAACATTCTGAATAATTAGAACAAAGGACTTTTCATTACATCCCAATCATTAATTCTCGTAAACAATCATTCCTACTCATTTTTTCAACAACAGTTGAAAACCGGTTGATGAATATGTGGCAACACTCCGTTGATTGGCAATATTGTTGATTTTGTTAACAATACATACTCCCAACAATACATATGACAATTCAACACTTATAAAACTAGCTTTTCCTTAACATTATACTTATGACGATTCTACAACCTGTTTTGCTAACAATTATATAGCAGCAGTTTAACTTACTATGTGCCAAAAACTATTCCAACAACCATAGCATTTCGATACGCTAAAGTTCTACGGGCACAAGGCTTTAAAGTTGCAAATACCGAGTATGGTAAGCTTTTGTCGTCTTCAACATGCAACACCTGATTATTGGGCAAAGCAATAATTACACAATCTTGAAATTAGGCTTGCTAAGGATAAGTACAGAAATATGAAATTATTAAGCAGTTCATAATGAACGTGAACGCCATGTCTTTGAGCTTATATCCTAGTAATATGGGACTTCCTGTTCTTCGCATAAGCAGTTTTCACGTGTTAGAGACAATGCTCGAAGGAACGTATGTGACAAAGCTTAACATTATTTGCCTAATATCGATATCGATAATGGCTATGCAATGTTTGTGGATAACGCTGGAAGCCTTCAATCCCCTTTGTACCATCATTTGTTTTGTCAGGCAAATTTGCTATGGAAAATAGATTCATACTTAAAAACCTACACCAAGCAGATTCTCGAAGCCCAGGTAATTTAGTTGACATGTAGGATAATACATCTATTGGTAGCAAATATCACACAATTCCTCTAATTTCGTGCCTCTGGAAATTAGCATTTACAACGGGTTACAGAGTTAACATGAAAAATTATTTTTCAATTTCCTTAGAAATCAAGCCTTACGTACTCCTATAAGCCCAATATTACCTCGGCTAAAACTACTGGCTTACGAAAGAAACGGTAGTTTTCTTGATTAGTTTAAGGTAACTGTCGGGCTTAAACACAAGTGGCGTTTAATATAAATCTGCTTACCGTATTTCCCTTGATAATCTCCCCGGTGGCTTTATTATTTCAACCTCTCGAAAAGGGGGGTGGTATTATTTAGGGGGAGGCACTATTAAGGGGGGTGATTGTATTTTCGAATCAAAATTTATAGCTTTGTTTTAAGAAATTTTTCGGAATTTCCTCGAATTAACGTACGTTTAGAAGTCAGAAACTCCACATTTCTCTTTTTCCCCTTTAAACAATTATTTTTGAAAAAAATATGCTGTGGAAAATGACATTTTAGTGGTGACATTCTCGCATGTAGTTCTGGATAGGGGGAATTATTCCGGGGGAGGCTTTATTGTTTCAAACCCTCAGAAAGGGGGGTGGTATTAATTAGGGGGGGGCGATTATTGAGGGGGGCGATTATCAAGGGAAATTCGGTATATACACTTGCATAGTGTGTACTTCAACATGGTCAGTTAAATTTACGTCAGCAATATAAGTGAACTTGCGTTATGGATAGCTTACCTCGATATGCTTCATAATTTTCACGAGTTCAAGTAAAATACACTGTGGGTGAACGCAACACTAATAAATCTTGTGCACTTGGCAATATTTTGCCTTTTTAATAAGAGACTAAATATCTAACCAATCTTCAATAAAAGTGGGTTCTGCTTATATTCATTTAGTGTCAGTTGAATTCATCACTTCACAACAATTATCGCAGCAAGCATTATCTCTTTGCATACAATAACTCTCATGGTGGAATGCTTGGATTATACAAATACAAAGTCTGGTAGGATGTCATACTTTCGAATGCCCTATTATTTTGTAGACGTTTTACAGAACCTTGCGATAGTTGTTATAAGCTCAAATTAGAGAATTAATATATAAGTAGCAAAAACTTTCATTTCGTATATTGTAAGGCAGGCCAAAAGTTTGCATATAAAACATAAGTTAATAAACAGTTCCAATTGCATGTCGTGTATGAGAGGTTTTGTCTTAGTTATTAATATTGGACTTCAAGTACTTCGTGAACTGTAATTTTCACTTGTTGGTGACTATCCTTGTGAAAACATGTTTATGATAGTGAACTGTATTAGTTGACTATATATTAATTATAAGATCAATATCAATTACGGTCAGCAAAGGTTTGCAGGCAATGAACAAACCTGCTTGGACCTGGGTACTCTTGTTTTTTTGGTACATAATATCCCCAATTTTAGTTATTCCAGGACTATAAAACAAAAGCAGTCTTCGTGTTAAGTTTCGAGAGGTTTTCACGATTAAACACAAATAAAGTTTAACTTGCAAGAATTCTTTTCTGCTACAACCGCAACAGAAACTATACAGCTGCATTTTCCTCCAAGTTTTGTTAAAGAGGTATCTAGCTTGTTATGGTTTCAGTTATTTCAATAGGCAGCTCATTAAGCGCAAATAAGTAAATCAATCTTCAATAGCCATCAGCTGATAGAAGACTACACAATGATTCTCCGGGTTATGGTATGTATAATTTTGGTTGCTAACCAAGTCGCTTGTCACCCAAAATATGATTAAAGCCAGTACGATATAAAACACATTCCTGAATCCAATTTTCCCTTCAAAACAACGTGGCCACTGCTTGAAGGTCTAGTGGGGGTCAGTATTTAAAACTTAAATAAATACATTGACGCCTTCTCGGGCTGTTTAATTCATATCTACAACTATCAAGGGATCAACATTGAAAAATTAAATGAGCCAGTAGTCTTGAGTCGCTACGATGTTTTCGGTTCCTGGTTTAGTTATGGTAACTCGAAGGTAAAGTATAGACGATTGTATCGCACATTCATTGAAAAAGTTCCATCCGATGAACTCATGCTCAACTTTACACGAAACAAAAAAGATGAAGATGTTGTCGACAAATCAACTAAGGCTCGATGGTATTGCCAAGTGAAGTTCGATTTGTTTTACCCCGAAGTTCGTGACGCTGTTCACTTTCACATGTTTCAAAGATTCAAATGGTATCAGATGAAATATCGCCCGGAGCCTTTAAGCTTTGCACCATGCAACTATGACACAGGTAAAAAACGTACACGCTAAAAAATATTTAAGTGCAGCTCTGTCGATTTACTAAGTTCTTTTGTTCTCAGATTTTGAAGGCATCCCGTGGGATTCAAATTCACGCCCTACTTACAATGTGCTACTCACGTTACCTAACATTACGTTGCAAACCATGCATTTCTGGGTTCACGCAAACTTTGGGTCTTACTTGAATAAACAAACAAATATTCTGGCTCGATTGAAAACTGAGGACCTACAAACTTTAAAAGGATTCAACAATTTCCCTGAAATAAGAATTCAAACGCTCGAAGTCTACTGTGAACTTTGCGATGTATGCGAAATTTGGTTCAGAAACATAAATATGTCTGAAAAAATCCGATATGATATAGACGCCGAGGTCATCAATTTCAAAACTCATAACTGGTGGATTAAAATGGTGAAGACAAATAGGCAAAAAAGAATATTCCTCAAGATTAAACGCTCAAATACTTTTAGATTCTCGAAACATTTGGTTTTCTTAACGACCGAATTTTTGAATGCTGTGTCTCATAATGCGACCTTTAGATTAATGGTGACTAGATATCGGCACGACGATACCTATTGTAATACATCGAAAGATGTAAAAAACCAATGGAGCATATTAGCATCACTACGCCGTCTCATTTATCTCCATTCATCAATTGATACATCCCGCAGTTCCTTGGCAACAGCTCTTCAATTTCGATTCGACGATTTTACATTTCTAAGTTGCGGCAATCCACTTTTAGATGGACTTTCCGTTGCAGGATTTATCGATGCCTTTGACTTTACAGTTTGGGTTTTAATATCAATTTTTGTTTTTATTTGGCCTTTAATATTGTCTTTTGTCGAAAACAACTTCAGTCTTGCAAAGGTTGCGACAGATGTTGAAGCATATCTTATAGGGTTTATAATTCTTGTAGAACAGTCACATATACGCACAGCTAACATGAACAAACGGGGTTCCCTTTACTCATTTTGTGGTCTTACGCTCCTAGCAGGCATCGTCATATCTAATGCGTACAAAGGATCAAACATTACAAAGATTGGAGCCTCCTTTAAATCTATCCCGTTTGAAAATTTTGATCAGCTTATCAAAAATAGATTCCGGATACTTACATTTGACGAAGGAAGTTTTGTAGGTGAATACGCAAAGCACATTGAAGAAGCTTCAAAAATGAGACGGATGCTTCTTGTTTCCAAAATTAGGTTCGAAATGATAGTTAACTACACTAAACTTGCTCATAGGTCAAAGTCAAACGATACTGATATGTGGTATGTACACTTGGATAAACTGGAAAGAGACTCTGCTATTAAAGAAGCACTTTCTGCTTGCAATGGCACAGCATGGGTGGATTGGAAAAAGGAACTTGTTCCAGCTTTGAAAGACTTGACTAAAACCCATCCAGGAAAGGCGTTTGTTGGTAAGGAACTCCTTTTTTCATACGAAGAAGGATTTACGCTTCAACGTTTCGTCGACCCACGAATCACTTTGAAAATCGCCAGATTTAAAGCCTGCGGAATTCCAGAATTTTGGAATAGTTTTCGGATTAAAAAAACTTCAACCACTCCTACGAAACCCCGCAGATTATCAATGAGTGGAAATATTGTATCGGTGTTTATTGCTTTGCTTTTGGGGTGTTGCCTGGCGGCTGTATCGTTGGGACTGGAGGTTTGTTTCCAAATGAATCCACAAGTCTATTTAAAACATCTGCAAACATTTAGCCGCAATTTCTGGACGAAAATTTTACCAATACGTAAAATTTCTTTTACATTCTATAAGGCGTTTCAACGCGTTCTCTTAAACCGTATAGGTGTGTACTTTCAAAGCTGTATGTAGAAGTAGGTAAATTGCTTTTGAAAACGTAAAGCATTCAGGAGCTAGATGAGGTGTAAAGTTCATGAGGGTTCAAATGCAAACCCTCATAGCTGAAATTTAGAATGCACTGCTTTCATCTCCTTCACATTCATTTTAACAATTACACAGATAAAGCTTATTTAAACCTCATTATTCACAAAATAAAAATCACGGTATTGCAGGTGTAAAATAAAGTTATTTCATTAACGATTTTTTAACGCGACTGTTGTATATAAATATTCAGTTCTGTCCGCATTTGAAAGTGAATATTGTGGTTGAAGGAGTTTTCTTTTGTAAGCTGCTTTATAAACCGTTTGCATTTCAAAGTCACTTGCACAATTCAACCTATCTTATAGAATCGGTCTCCAGCGTCTTTTGTTATATTCTAACGAGTTCCTTATGTAGATTATTTTGTTTGAATCTTGTTTGATTCTAATATGTTCAACGTGGCGAATCCTAGAACTGGGATAGCTTGAAGTCAGTTTAAAACTCCAAACGGAACTAAATGGTTTACTTCCGTCACGGTTGGAGGACCTTGAGTCGGGAACATCAGTGTGCATAGTCTCCGTTGGGACTAGTGTGCAGAATTCCAAGAATATCTCTCATGAGGACCATATTTAAATCTTTGTAGTCAACATTATAAAAGCGAGTACTTTTCCACTGCGTCGGCAGCCATGAGTCCTGTCTGAGCACATACAGTTGATATGGAATGGCTCAGGAGGTCTCTCTGGGGTCCTTGATATCCTTCCCAACAGAAGGTGGAAGACTCTTTTCGATCTGACTGCTTCAGATGAATTTTGAACGAGGGCTTGTGGCAGTTAAAATTGTCGTTTGTCGTCAAGAAGAATGACGGGACCAAAGCTGTCCCGAAAACCTTGCAATCTTCCTCCAATGTAAGGTGTTTTGGGTGTGAGATTCTTCACGTGGTAAAGATGAAAGAAACCTCCTCTGCCTGCTGAGCGGATAATCGAGTCAACAGGAACAAAATATACCATTATTATTATGATTATTATGAAAATATAGAATTCTAGGGATGTGAGAGAGAGCGCTTTTAAGACGGGAGATGAGAAATAGAGAAATAGGAGAAACTTGGTTTGTCGTCATTATTGCCCAACACTTTCATTTTATTTTGGTAGAGCCTTTCCGACTTTTTAACAGTTAGAAATTTCCTCCTGTCTCTCATCGGCACAGACACACTTCTCATAACCCAATTCATCTCTGACACACTCGTACCTTTCTAACAACAACATTCACCGAGTCTTTTTCCCATTCACGCCATCTTTCACCAGTTAACTGGATGATATGTTAGCTTGGAGCGACTTGACATTCCGCAGCGTATCGCATCATCCATCTGAGTGGATTGGTTTGATGGATGTGCGGCGTGGAAAGACATCTTCCACATGACTGCGTGTATGAATTTACCAAATATTCCATCACTCACGGAATCGATTCACAACGACTCCATCAAGCCATTGCCATAACGCACACACAGCTCCCTTAGGCTTTGAAACACACACGTCGTCTTCTACTCTCTGTGTGTTCGGTTACTTCAACTCAACGTGTGTGTGTGTGTGTGTGTGTGTGTGTATGTCAAGCAACCTACCTTCTGCCCTTCTGCTATAGTCACACACGCTTGATTGCACGCTCAGGAAGATTCGATTGAGCCAAAATGGCAAAGTCCTTCCTCCGACAATTTACTCCGAAATGTCTGATCTCATAGTATGATTCATCAATACACTCGGAAGGGAACTTATTCACTTATTGTGTGCACACGTCTGACTTCAACAAGACTCTGATAATGACCGGTACTTCAAGCCTTCATTAATGACCACGAATGTCACTCTAAATCTGCTGACTATTTCTCAACTCTTCCCTCCCCAAATGGAATACTACGGTAAAACAGCAACTCCTACTTTACATAACGGGCATTCTCACTGGCCACAAGTGTATAGGACAAGATCATTTGTTCATGTAGGACAAGATCATTCGAAAACTCAGTACACTACAAAATTAACAATGTACTTCAAACAGTTGCGTTGTTGGTGTTAAATCCAGTTGAAACTAAAAAAGACCTGTTTAGGTAGCTCAAGTACGCTTTAAAACCTAGGTAACCTGTTTTCCATGAAGATTTAAAACAGGGGTGTATTCAGCAAAAAAAAAGTCTGGGACTTAATTCATCAGGGAACAAGGAGGACTTTGTGTTTTTATTGGAAATTCTGAAATTCCTGTAGCAAAAGTCATTACGAGGAATAGACGCAAAAGAAGCATTAATACAGACAGAGACAGAGGTGAGAGTGTATATAATAAACTCAGTTTGAGTGAAGTAGACAAGTTCCGGGTGCTTTTGGCTCAAAGTTGATAAATTGCATTCAGAAGAAATGCTTGAATATTAAAGTAAAAGTTTCAGCTCTGGCAAATATTCAGCGTAATTCCACTCTCGCGAGGACCTGTGTGCCTTCCA
>JAQGAC010002178.1:0-11067 GCA_034696585.1 Isotomurus maculatus
ATGATAAAGAGAATGGAATAATGGGGAAAGGTGTGTAATTTCAGAAGTAATAAAAAGAAAACTGATGGTTGTTCTAATGCAGAGAAGATATTGTAGGAAAGGAGTCTAGTTTTGGAGAAAGAGAATTCCCAGAGCAATGAATGGGAGAGAGATAAGGAAATCTATTGGTGTTTGAATTAGTGATTAAGTAATGGATTTATCTTGTTGGACTTGACTTGAATGCAGAGGCAGCAGTTTGAAGAGAATCTGACGGAGAAGTGCGAAGTGATGTTTGCGGAAGATAAAAGATAGTGACAGAAGTAAAAGTGACGAGAGGTCGGGTTGTAGAAGTAGAAATGAATGTATACGATGGTCGGGTGAATATGTAGGAGGCTTAGAGGTGATTGAGAGAAAGCCACGAAGGACTACACTACGTGAATGTGACTTTCATCTAAAGCGTTGTGTGTGGAAAGGCTAATGTAGACGTAGTTAGTGACAAGTAGCATCATTACTACATATGTGAGCACATCTGGACCTCCTCACATCATCATCCCTTTACACACATAAAGAACACTGTGACTTCTTGCTTTCTCCAACAACTGTCACTTCATTTGGATTATGTTTGGATTGTTGTTTGTGTTGACATTTCAGATGGGTCGTGCTGCTGGGTTCCTGTGGCTCCACCCTCTTCTTGCTCCTCATCTTTGTGTCTCTGAGTTGGCAGGAGAAATGTTCTTGTACAAAATCAGATGAGGCTGAAGATGACCCTCACATAAGGCAGCCTCCCCGGTGTGCTGTTCATGCTGCAGGGGTGATTACAAATACGAGGTGGCTCAGGCTCATCATTTTTATCACCTCAGCTGGCTTTATCTGCGCCACGTCTCTGATCTCCATTGTAAGGGAACCGCCATCACGAATGCTTTCTCCAATAAACCGTTACTTCTGCTTTCACTCCCATTGTTACAATTCGTGTCTTGTTCTCTTGAGTGCAGATGTCTGTTGAGTATCCGGACACAATTGTTTTGGAACCTAACACGACGACTTCTATCGCCTCTTATTCCAATAAGTCAATTTTCGATGGGATAAATGGCACAGATGAGTACGACGATTTGTATGACAATATGGACGAGTATGAAGATAAACCTTATCGCGATGAGCCTGTGTTTGAGATTGAAGAGAACTTTAGTCATAGTCAGATTATCTTTGTACCTGTAAGTCTTTTAAGATGTTTCTCTTAATGTAGTTTTCTTGTAAAAGAGTCTTTTGTCTGCAACTCAAACACATCTGTATGGATTAACATGGATTTTTACTTTCTTGTCATTTGTAGTACTACTTATGCAGCTCCTTAATGGCTTTACTAGCCGTCTCAGTGTTCCTCAGGGTAGATTATCTACTCAAATTGATAGTCATGGTTTGTACCTCCGTTACACATATCGTTCTTGTCTCGTGTTTCAATCGTGAGCTGTTTGCTGAGTATTATGTAAACTACGATGATGGGTATGGATATGCTTTTGTATTTTTGTATTTCAAAATATTGCTAATTTTACTTTTATTAGCTTGGATTTCTTTAGAAATGATATATAATTTATAGATTATTTGTTGTGTTTTGTATTACAGTTACCTGAACATTCCTTTTGAGGCTAAGACAGCATTCTTCTTGTGTTTTGTCATGTCAATTCTTCACATTTTTGACCGACACACGGAGTCTACGACACGAGCTGACTTTCTCTGGAAGTCTAAGCTGCAAGTGAGTTCCGCTAGGGATAAAAGTTTACTTTCACCCCGAAACTCATTTCCTGTGGAGTGTGTCTCAGTTGGAATTGCGGAGTTCGGAGGACCTCTGCTGAAATTCGGGTGTAATTCGGGGTTTTCGGAGTTTTACACTTCCTCTTGGTTGTTTGTAGGTGGAGCAGGAGGAGGTAGAGACGATGCGAGGAATCAATAAGATTCTCTTGGAGAACATCCTACCTGCACACGTTGCTGACAGGTTTCTTTCGAATTTGACTGATGTGAGTTGCTATCTGCGTATTCCTACTCAAAGACTAATTATTCAGACGATGTGATCCAATCAATTGTAGCAATCTCGATGACTTAATTGACGATGAATAATGGCTTTGCATTTACAGGACTTGTACCACGAGCATTATGACTGTATTGCTGTCATGTTCGCTTCAATTCCGAACTATAAAGAGTTTTACGATGAAAACGATGTGAATAAGCAAGGACTTGAATGTTTACGGCTACTAAACGAAATAATTTGTGATTTCGACAAGGTACTAAATCCATCCTTCTGTGATTCCATTAAGATTGTGTGTGTAGATTGAATTAAAGATAAGGCTGATAGAAGGCTAAAAGAATGTGTAGTGTTAGAAGCATTAAATCACCTGACTGTGCAGCTGTGAAGTAATTTAAGGGTGTGTGTCTCAAAATTACAGCTCCTCCTCAAACCCAAGTATAGTTCGATAGAGAAAATCAAAACTATCGGGTGCACGTACATGGCAGCTTCTGGTCTTGATCCAGGAAAAGAGCCACAGGTGCGTTGAACAAACTTTATACATTCGATTACAACCTCTCCAGTTGGTGAAAGTGATTTCACGTAATTATCATTCCATTTCTAGGAGAGTAAACGGCAGGATTCTGCGATAGTTTCAGTCCTCGTGGATTTCGCTATTTCCTTGATGGCTAATTTAGAACACATTAATAAGGAGTCATTCCAACGGTTCAAACTTCGTGTTGGTAAGTTCTTTATGGTTTTTGTGGCTTTGAATAAAAACCCATCTCCGTTCTACGAACATTTTTGGATCTGTTCCTTGTGGTTAGCTATTACAAGTAACAAGATATCAAGTGATGTTAAATCTGTGAGTCATACTCATAATCACAGAACTATAGTCAACAGCATTAAAGAGACTACAGACTACAGAGAACTAATTTCAATGCGTCGTATAGATGATATCATCAATTCTCTATACGTCTTCTAGTTTCCTCAGAGTAAAAAGATACGAAACTACGGAACCACACACTTCAAGTGGAGTCGCTCGAGCGAGAAACGACTCAATAATTTTTCTGATAATGACTTACGTACTTCACAAATGTCATTTGAATATTTTACTGAAACTCTCGAAGTTCTTTGAATGCCATGTGAAACTTTTTCCTCGTGCTTTATTCATTTTTAAGAAGTTGCTATCTGAAGAAGCGTAGAGAGATAAGTGTGGGAGCATTACGTGGTTTATTAGTGGTGAATCAGCGCAAGTTTAAATGTGTATGCGTGTGTGTCTTCAGATGTATTCGGAGTTCGCGACTTTCCCTTAAGCATCGTTTTCTTATCTCTGAATGAGTTGAAGCAAACATAAATTGTGGAATAGGAGTAGCGTTCACAGTCACCGAAGTTTATTTGACTGGAGACACAAAAGTACGCGTTTTACAATCTAACAAACTGGTGGATAATCTTAGGAAAGCTTTGGTGCAAATAACTGATGCAATTAATCATCTGAAGCTGGTTTCAAATATACATGGGAGAGTGACGAAATCTCTTTATCACTGAGAAGAATATGGTTGAGAATTTAAGTTCTGCTTATGAAGAGTAGACACGGGTATTCCTATGGGACGCAACAAAGGAAACCGTAGGACGAGTAGGACATGGGTTGTGTTGATACAGCCTGGCTAGGGATTTGTAGACTTGAGAGGACGCAGGAAGGAAATACATGGCTCGTTCAGAAATGCAGGAAGTGGACCACCTTAAAAGAGTGTTGAAGTAATCGTGCAGAAATATAAATTTACTCTAATGAAGATTTAATACACCCTAAAAGTGAGACTGGAAGATGTATCCTTCAGACATTCGGTGGGAGAGATGCACACAAGCAGTCATCTCTTATTCTTAAACACACTGCTGCATGAAAGAACGCTTGTTGGATGTCCTGCTCCTCTCCGTACATCTCTGCTGCCTGTGTATGTTGATGCTTGTGCTTGTACAGTAGTAGTAGTGCTTGGCTTACACTTAAACTCGGAAATAGTGTCATGGACAGAAAGAGAGAGAAGATCTCTTTCGTTCTAAACGAGATTTCCTGTGTGTAAAAAGCTTGTGAATTTTGTACACACTGACACCACGCTTGGAATACATCTTGAGTTTCCATTCTGGCATTCTACGTATGTCATCTAATTCAACGTAAAACTTCTGGGGTAGTTTGCTTTCGTGCAGAATCGAGCCCAGGATGGTTGTGATGATAAACGAGAGCATATGGTAGCACTTGAGCTGGGGTTTCATAGTTCATGATGTGGCATCTCAGATGATAAAGTATCTTTGCACAAGAGTAAACTCACCCAGAAGCTTCGGCATACAAGAAAGAGTTTCTTCTCAAGAAAGAGAAACTCTAACGAAGGGTTTCCTTTACATCTTCTCAAATCGAAGCAGGCACAAAACTCTCAGAGAAATATTCATCTTCTTTACTGAAAAAGCTGGACGAGTCGTCCCTACACATAAGAAACTCTCCAAAATCACAATCTGATAAATTACGAAATGTTATGCAACGCTCTTTCTCTGGTTTTAAGGACTTACACACATCTCTACGATTATTATTTCATGTCCACACAGAATTGATTCTGTGTATTGTGTTTTTGCTTCAGATAACATTCGATATGCTTCAACGTGACGTGACATTCGAGATTTGGTTCATCTTGTTCCGTTTCTCTTGTAATGTAAACCTGGGAAAGAAAGTTTTCTCATGGACATGTACACAATTCACATTATTTATCCGTGTGCTGTGTTTCTATTTGAGACAAGAGAAACTGTGGAAAGTGTTGAATAAGTTGGTTCATACTTAAAATGTGTTTTTGGCTGGACGGAAGAGTAATTTGTAGTGATGCCCATGCTGGGGAAATGCATGGCGTTGTTAAGGTTCAAGAAAGATCTATCTGCCGGAAAGATGTTAACTGACACGGACTTTTGTGTGGTGTGACAGTTTGATTTTCTACCTTAATACATTTCCTGCCAAACTCTGATTTTCCTTTGGAAGTTTTGATCGATAGTCGCACGCTATCATTTCCAACATCTCACTCATTTCGTTTCATCTCTCGGTGTCTACTTCCCTTCTCTACTTAAGTTCAACCTCCCTCCTACTTCATCATCATCTATTCAGCAGGCATTTCTAAGCCAATGCCTCACAAGAGGTGATTCGCTGGCTAAGTAGTTAGGTATATAGCTTCTCTCACAGTAAAGCAGGTCTTAATATCCTTGAAATGTAACTTGCTGCATGAATCCTTGAAATGAAACTTGCTGCAGGTGTATACGTAAATAAGGTGCAATGCATAGCAAGGTAATTTAATTATTACTCAAAATTCATGCAGATTATCTCTTTTTGTTGACTGCTGGTGAAACAGTTTTGTTTAAACTGCCGAAACTCTAATTAATTTGAAATACGCAATCTCTCAAACGAATAATTTCCTAGTATATCGGTATTTATCTTCGAAACACATCGTTTATAAAGTTACAGGTCTATATATATATATATCTGTAAAAAACACCTTGACTCACTTCATTGTGAAGTGACAAGTGAGTCGAAAGTTGATTCACAATGAACAGGTCCTAAGAAAGAAAAGAAAGGGAAATATAAATTATGGAAAGTTGTAAAAAACAGGTGTAACTCAAACTCTGACTTTCTCTCAGAAAGGATGATGAAAGAAACGAAGCTCGTTAGAGCGAAAGATTGACGCAATCTCGTCAGGTTTTTTTCTCGCCCTTTGAGTCTCAGATTTCACGACAAACGAAATATAATCACCAGTGTAATGATAATTGATTGACTTGGTGGAAAACGATCAGATCCCTCGCTGTAACTTAATCTGGACTTTAAATCTTTCTTCATTTTGTTAACTCCCGTTTGCTTTTTAGGAATAAATCACGGACCAGTCGTTGCGGGAGTGATAGGAGCACAGAAACCTCAGTAAGTTAATTAAAACGCCAAGAAGTGATGAAGAAAGGAATGCTAGTAGAGTGCGGCATCATTCATGCGTGGTTGTGACTTCCTTTTATAGGTACGACGTCTGGAGTGATACGGTGAATGTTGCTTCAAGACTTGAATCTCACGGCCAGGTTAACCGCATTCAGGTAAGACTGACAGAGTCTTCTAAAACATTCATCAAATGAATTCTTCGCATTCTCACGGAAAAAACCCTGACAGTAGAATGTAGTAACCTAACCTGTAACCGCAACTCCACACCAACCTTCCTCATTAATAATCACCAGCTTCTCACTTTTCCCTCTGATGATTGAACTCCGAGATGATACCATTAAATGTAATTGGGATGATAATTATGCACCATGAACAGCCATTTGGTTTAATTAAAAAGGTCACTGAAAGCACAGCCAAACTACTCATGGATGCAGGATACGAATTGGATCTTCGTGGACCTACCTACGTGAAAGGGAAAGGAACACTCAATCTGTATTATGTACGGACACCATTTGATGCTAAATCAGAGATCTCTGGATCAAAAAGATAATTCAATCGATTTAATCATATCCTACAGCTTCACACAGCATCTACAGACTTATTATGTCATTTGCTAATCCTGATTCTGCTATTTATTTCATCATCGAAGATTCAGTAATTCTAACTTACAGATTAAATGTGCACTTCTTAATAGTCGCTATTATTGTAGGGCATTATCCGAAAGAATAATTACTATGATCAAAATACGTTTAATCCATTTACCACCTGCACTGTAGATTTATTCGGTATACTTACAAGCAGCCAGTAGCTGTGGACAGTTACTCTAATTAATTTTCGTTACAATTGTTGTATATAATTTCTTTGTTAAAGCTTTATATTTTCGTGTTCGCAGGTATAAAAGCAATTGTAGGTACAGGAGGAGGAGGTGTGAAGGCTTGTTTAATGCACACATAATCTATGTGAACGAGTAGAATGTTTTTACTCCTACTCATATTAATTAATTTCCGTGTTCATTGTTCTTAGTCAATTTAGTTTACAAAGTATAAAGTGTATAGACTTACTTAAATGTGTATTGTGGATAGAGAGGCGGAGGAAAGTAAGCGAGAAGTATTACTTTTAGCATACCAAAGCAGAATGAAATTCAATTACAGATTGTTTACTAACTTGAAGTTTATTTACATTCACATTGGACTCCTCTGCTGGAGTCTAAGCTGATTGCACCATATCAGTCGAAAATAGGAAAATGCCGTCACCTGCATCCATCGTGTGTTCGAATTAACGTGAATATAAACCCTTTCCTTTCACTCTGTTCAGACAAGACTCCCTAAAACTCCATTCGATTCTTCCTTCAAACTCAACCGACAACCGACTTTCACGAACAGACAGCAGAGTTGACAGTCAACAGTGAGGAGACCATTTAATGCTGAAGTGGTTGCAGTTAAGTCAAATCCATGTGATGTAACGTATGTCTCATAAAATGAGCTACCATTATTACACTTCTACCCCACGTAACTTATGCCAATTATGCACCATATACATACCTGTTACCTGAGCTCCTAGACAAGCTGTTTAATGTTATGACCATACACATATGACTGTGCAATATTATTTATTAGAAATCAGAGAATAATATTGTGTAACTATTATAAACAGGTATTATTAGAGAAAGTGTATAAAACGCTGTATAAAAATATACCTAGTCCAAATTATAGTGAACTGGCAGTCCTATATTGCTCCTGATTCTGTCAACAGTTACATTAATTGAAGTTTCATGTGTAGCTACCTGCTGTGTAAGTAGTTGTAGTGTAAAATCTTGAAATCACATCGAAGTTTGTAATAAAAGGTGACAAAAGGTTGACGAATATTTTTTTAATGCTGCATGGAAATGATGAGAAAAACGAGAGACGCATAAAAGAAGCTTTTATTGCTACATGGAGAATTAATGATGGATCAAAAATGTATAAGATGAAGTAATAATCCACCTGCAAGAATTTCTTCAGATAGCTAAGCACACATAATTTAGTGAAGGATGAATCGACAGAAGGAAATCGTGTAGGATGTTCGAAGTACGATAAGTGTTGAAGGAGAGAGGAGAGAGGAAAGGACTGAATTTAAATGAAAGGCAATATGGAGAGGAGTGACGAGCTTGAGTCGTTGAGTGGTTGTTGGGACTTGAGAATATTCATATCGACATAATGGATGTAATACAAGCAATCAAAGGTAGCTTAGCATAATGTCGTGGAAAGTCTCTTGAGGAATGGAGAGATGAATCCTCTTGAGAGAAAAAATGTTTTCTTTATCACTAGTCAAATTGAGTAGAAAGTTGAGGACTGAATTCACACGGAGAGAATGTAAGGAGAGGCACTATGTGTGAACAAATAATGCAAAATTATTCATGAGTGGTAGGGAATGTCCCCGTGTTCTTGTGTTTGCTTCCTTGCTTGCATGCATCCGAAAAATCGATTATTATGGATTTCGAGCTGGAAGAGCACCTCGCCTCATATAAACTGAAGAGGAAGTTGAAGAGATATAGAAAGTGTGTGAGGAGCCCACAGACGACGACGACGAGTGCTTTGATGGGAAAACTTCGTTGGGTTTCAAATGTTTGGCTGATGACAAGAGCAGCAACGGAACATGAGAGCTTTTCTTCGTTGGCAAAAGGTAGACTCATCGACTTAGGGAGAGATATCTTCCAACGGATGGGTGATAAAGAGAGTAAAAGTAACGAGAGAGTTTCCTCATTGACTACCACCGCAGCATAGTCATTGCGTACTCCTTTCTAGTCAAAGTCAGCATTACTTAGGTTGGATTAAGCTAGTTAGTGCAAAATGTATGAAGCAATTCATGCAAGCAAAAGCCTCACATCCTAATGCATGTGTGGTGAAAGATCTATCTCCTGAAGTGTTCAATGTGTACAGTAGTTGTTGGAATAGGAGACGTGTGTGTGTGTGTGTGTGTACTTTGTGCCTCAGAGGCAAAGTAGATGTGGTCGGTCGAAGTGCAGTTTGGTAGTTTGAAGCTGTAGTGCTTGTGACAGAGATTTGGAGTGATGGAAATAGACATAGTCGTGAAGTAGTAGAAGTAGGGAGATACAATTTTATGAGTTTAGTATGCTGTGAGAAATGAAATATGAAATAGAAATAGTGACAGACTTCTTTGGAGTGAGCAGAGGAGGTTGTACTATATTCCATAAACATTCACCTAAAACCGACACTTACTTCAAATTCAACAGTTTCCTGGTTTGGAATCCATTAAACTCTGGTTGTCTGTTTATCCTTTGGTTGGTTGCTCCTGTTGAATTAAGCCAGCCAGATATTATTCATGAAAGGAAATTCTTCGACATGAACAAGAGACACATTTCATTCCAATACATTTTGGTTGATCTTTGCACTCATTCGCTCTTTTACGTAAACTGGTAGTCTCGGCATTCATTCTAGTTTCTCTAGGCTGCTAATCTGAGCTGAGCTGCTCCTTTCTCTAAGCTCACTACTACTGCGTGTATATATTGTGTTGTATGTTGTTTAGAGACTGATTATATCCCCGTTACATTGCTGTTTATCGTTTACTTCCGAGGGAATCGATGCTGCATACATATTTCTTAACAAGCTCGACCTCGGAAAATGATGAATACCGGATTGGAATGAATACTAATATCAGATTTGCTTGGAAGTTGAATCGGCTCTGCTGCTGCTGTTCTTCCTTCGGATGGTGGAATCATCTGGCTCACTATACAACACACGCACTAATTCCAGCTACAGAACGAGATTTTGCTCCTCGAATTTTTACCCGTCATCATTCTGATGCTTTTATGAGATGATGAGCAGAAATTATCGTAAATGTCAGGTTTGTTCAGTTTAGTTAAAATTCGAGAAGACTTTTGCATGTAAGTTGGCTTCAAAAATAATATTCTCTGGTATGCATACTTGGTGTTGGGCTCGTGTTAGTAACATGCCATAATCGTGTAAGCTCGGATAGACCAAATGGAAATCTAGGATTCAATAATCTGTCCAGGAGAAATAAAATGTGGTTTAATGTGTCCCCCATCTTGTGCAATAGAAATTTCAATTTGAAATGAAAGCTGTAATGGATGTAGACAGCGTAGATCCTCACGGAACTGTTTGTATACTTGGCGGATGACAGAACAATGTTACACACTAGTTTCACAGAAATTGGTGATTCCCTTGGGGTAGCGTCGTCAAACAGAGATCAAGGGAGAAATCGATCTTTCAGTGGATCGGTGAGTTCCACGATGGAGTAGAAGGGTTTCTCGGATTTTGGGAATATAACCGGAAGAATAAATAAATAAGGTAGTTGTTGATTTTTTTGGAAATGGAGAAGAACTCCTCAGCCAACTCATGGATCATAACTCATCTAGAAATTTCATCACATTTGGGACTTGAAGTTTGCAACACTCCTAAGTTATTATTAGCAGGACGAGGAAGATAGAAAGGAGAGTGTAACAAGTATACCTCATCGAATAAAGATACCCTTTGCTGTTTTCTCCTTCTACCACACTTGATCTCTTAACTTCTTCCTAGCAGTCAAGGAGTCGTCGATTTCATTCCGTTGCCACCAACATTTCTCCACATAACACACCACACACACACACGCCAGACTTTCCGATAGGCTTCTCACGTACTTCGTACGATAACATGAGCCTCACTCTCTCCCACTATTCCAGTTATTTCTAAAAACACGCCTTTGGCTCGATTCTATCAACTTTTCTGTAAAATGCACATAGTGGCACATACAAACCATGTGATCTGAGTTATGAGATCGGAAATAGAAAGAATATGGGGTGAAAATGACTTGATAAATATAAAGCTTAGCTTTTCAATCCTCGCTATCTTAACAAGCCATGTTGGTGTTCTTAAAAGTTTGAGATTTACAAAGCTGTAGTCTTCACCGGAAAAAAATGGACCACATTTATTAAATCCATTTCTGTAAGACATAGGTAATTAAAGTGTAGTGCATATTTTACTTATGAGTAACGTGTATGCATGCATCATTTGCAGGGGAGTTTCATCAAGGAAATTTAATATTCAATGACTCTGTTCCGTAAGACTGCTCTGCACAGAAAAAGTTGAAAGCAAGAAAGAATATTAAAAATCTTTGTGAGAAGAAGCTTGATGAATAGCGTACTGTT
>JAQGAC010002179.1:0-11061 GCA_034696585.1 Isotomurus maculatus
AGCTGACACTTCTCCAGCCAACACCACCATCGCTGATCCAGTTGTCAACTTCTTCTGTCCTCACTTTCTGGATGCCGGTGTGAGTTAATTGTTGTCTGTTTCTTGGAAGATTGTTTGAGGCGTGGGGAGAGATGAGGTCGGTATTGTCGTGGTCGTTGCTGTTGCTCGTGACGGTTTGGTCAGTGAGTTCTGGCGTGGAGGACAAAAATGGAGCCGTCCCTATTGGCAGCTTGTGTGCAGGCTGTCATGCTAGAATTAAGGAGGTGATGTCGTCCAAGGCGTGGACGTTGACTGATGCGTTGGCTACTAGTTATGGAGTACTTTCATTCAGCATCTTCAAATTTGAAGTCCCTAAGGCTCAGGTAAGAAAGCCGAAAGAGTAATTAATTAAGTTGAATGGAACTGGGGAGTAAAGATGGCATTTTTTTGTTTACAGGACGTGTGCAAGTTTTTGAAGAGTAGTTTGGACGAGCTTGATGGAACCAAGACTGAACCTGCATTTGCGATTGCTGCAGCTATTGCTGTAGTTCCTGGGTGCAAAGCTAACCCATTGAAACCAGCTTTAAAACAGGTAGGGTTTTACAAGGAATGAGGACGTAGGAAATGTGTATATGAAGGCTATTAGAAGAAAAGAGTATTTATTTATTATCCATGTATTATTTACAGGCTCTTGAAAAAATAACGAAAGAAGGGGGAAGTGCCCAGGACATCTTTTACGCTTCTGAAGCCCTCAGAAGTACCGGAGCTGTTGTGGATGGAGCCAAAATTGGAGATTTGCTCAAAGCTTCTACTAAAACGGATGATAGTCCACAATCTTTGGGATATGCTTTGTGGGCTTCTTCCACTAATTACAAGGCTGGTCAAAAGCTGGAAATCTGGGATAGGATTGAAGATGTTGTAGCACAAGCTGATGAAGTTGATAAAGTTTATCTTCAGTTTGAAGGTGGACTTTCTGTTACAGGTAAATCTCATTACTTGTTAATGTAATAATTTGATAGTAGGAATTCGGGAACCACTACTATCACTATTGTTTCGATTACATATTACATCAAGAATTGGTTTTATTTACGTGGTATAATATTGGTCTGCAGCTGCTGTTGTAAATGGAATCTTTAGACTGGCTCAGGCAGCAAACAAAGCTGTGCCACTAAAGAATGACCAAGTAGTCAAGTTTGGAAATTATTTGATCTCAAGAAAAACTGTCAACACTCCAAGAGGGATTTGGCTCTTTGCCTCTGCCATTGATATTGTGGCCAACAACAAAGTAAGTATATACAAAATTACTAACTTGTGGTCAATTGTAGATTTCCCATTTCATTGCCACTTAGCAAAGTAATCGTGCTAAGTCTGGTTATACGCGTGGGGCATATCAAAAGTGAAATTGTACTATACAAAGGCATCTTTCTCATGATTGATGTTCTTAGTATTAATTTTGCGACAGTCTTAAGTTTAAACTGTCAATATTGGCTTTTAAGTTCGTCAGTTATGTAAGTATTGGTTCTGCTCTACAATTTGCATTGTTATTTGTTTTCCAGTTCGTTAACCCTGTGTATGTGGGACTATCCGGATCTAATGTACTGAATGATGGAAACAAAGTTCTCTCCATTTGGGCATCGGATTTATTGGGACGACCTGTAGATGTGTCCGTGCTTTTGGAATCTGTGACAGATAGTAATGGGAAGAAGATTGCTGACATACAAACCGTTCAGGCTGTTCCAGCTGCTGACAAGTACGTATTGTTTGCAACATTGCGGTTTTTGTGTATTGGAGACTGATGTTGTGTGGTTATGCCAATGTTATCAATTAACATTCTAATTACAGGACCACTTTTAACATCGATTTGAAAGCTAAGTCATTGCCCAAAGGTTTCTACAAGGCGGTCCTTGTTCCAAAATCTCCAAAGAATGACAAGAAATTGATACTTCTCCCAACGACTGTCCAAATCAAAGTTGTTGGCAAATTAGGCACCGTTACTACTCGCGTCGGAGTCGCAGATTCAGACCAGCAATCGAAAACTCAGTGGACCGATTTGAACAGAAGTCAGAAATTACCGTCTAGACTGGAACTTGAGCCTTCGCAAAGGCTAGTTGTCAAGATTGCTGCCAGTGATTCTCTTCATCAAGTTTTCATTATCTTGCGAAATAAAGACACCAAGAAGGAAGTTGCGTTCATCGCACAGCCGGAGACCGATGGAAAGACCGACTATAAACTTGAACTGGTAATGAAACGGAATCTTTTACTCGTTTATTTGTATCATGAGAATGATGTTACCAAAATACTTTCGTTCTTCTGAAAGCATTTGATGAGAGCGTATTCTTAACTGACATGAAAATATGAAAAATGCTGCTCAATGAAATGAATTGCATTTGGTAACAAAAAATCTGTCTTTATGTAGGACTTGAGTACGAACGCGAAAGATCTGGGATATCAGTCAGGAGTTTACGAATTAGTTCTAATACTCGGAGACTTTCTGGTTGAAGATTCTTTGGAATGGCCACTGGGAGAAGTTAATTTGCAGGTTGCTGGGGGAAAAGCGAAATCAGTCAATCCCCTATACAGCGTAGTTTATGGTCCTAAACCAGAGATAAAGGTATGTTTTTAAAATTTCTTCACAAGGGGAAAATTGTGAACGTAGAACTTCGAAAACTAGCTAATTGTAACTTAATTGTACCCCTTCAGCATCAATTTCGGACTCCGGAACCTCGACCACCCAGAGTTCTTTCGGATACTTTTACAGTTCTGGTTCTGTCTCCAATTCTAATTTTGCTGATTCTGGTGAGAATAGTTATAATTTTAGTCGTAAAATCTAATCTAAGGTCGAAATTTTTAACTTTACATTAATTGTTATATTCCTGTAGTGGATCAAGATCGGAGCTAACATCAAAGGATTCCCCTTCACCTTGAGTGCTTTGGGTTTCCATCTTGGATTGACTGGTACGTTGACGCGATGGGATATTTGCAATGCCCGTTTTGAGCTTTCAACTTTTAAGTAGATTAGTTACTTAAACATTAATGATGTAAACTCAATACTTTCGTTCTTCCGAGCTATATGCGCTGGTGACAAGACTCTTAACTGAATGAATGTTCTTAATTCAATTGTTATTTTTGTAATCAAATATCCATGTTAAAGATTAACATTCAAATCATGATCTACTTAATTTCAGGTATATTTGCAGTCTACCTCCTATTCTGGCTCAAACTTACTATGTTCGAGGCCCTCAAGCTCGTTTCGATCCCTGGAGCAATAACATTCATTTGTGGACACAGACTGCTGTCTTATTTATCAGATAAACGGAAGGGATAAATCTTTCCACATCCCTCACCAACCTTGTAGTCAGCATTTTGGGCTTTCCCTATTGGACTGCGAATCCTCATGATTCAAGTTCTTGTAGTAACTTTTATTTCTCATGATAATGTTTGACGTTCGTCTATCAATGTGGAGTGTGTACATGCTTATAACATGCATTCCGTATTTGTTTAATATATTCTGCCTTAAAAATAATTGTCCATACTCTGTTCATTATTGTCAACACGTTAGTCTTAATCTGTTAATTTAATTAAAATCAAGCTTTAATGATACGGAAAGTATGAAAAAAATATAGTAAGTAGACTTCTCTCACTCTTCTCACATCTACGATGTCCGTAAAAAATAGAATTAAGCCTAAAGTCAGATAACACGTTGTTAAATTATTTACATTTCAAACTAATTAGTATACACTAATTTAAATTTGAATTATGCCACTATAAAAATTACAACAGGGACAGGGAGTAGTAAAATCAAAATTACGAAAGTGACGGGGAGTAATAAAATAAAAAATCTAAAGTGATACAATGAAGTTTCTGATTGGGGGCAAGTTGAGAGAGACATAGAGTGCGGGTTCCTCAAAAACTCGCTCCACAAGTGTGAAATCGGATGAGCACTTGAGAAGGAATGGTCGCGCTGCTGCTCTCTCCTCGCCAGCACACACACAGACACTCACTCACTCTCCATTGCACAATGCCTCAGACGTTGGCTCACATCCCGTAGTTCCTACTTTTCGCCAATCCACACCACTTGCAAAATTCATTCGGCCAAAAACTCTCTTGGCTTTGTGTCATTCGCAACTGTTGTTTGCCACACACCACTTAATTTCCTCAAGACGTAGTTTACTGATATCATTTAATCATTGGATTCTCACGTTAACGTAACAGAGGTAAGTTGAGGTGGAGGAAACTGAGGGAGTATTCTAGAAGTGGGTGGATGTTTTTTAACTTGTTTATATAACTTCTTTATTTATGTTATTCTGGCTGGTTGTTTCGAAATCGAACTGTGCTGAATATAATAATTAAATTCTTATTTTGAGTTGGAGGTAAATAGTATTGTGATAAAAAGTTTTGTGTAATAGGAGGAACTTTATTTCGGGAAACTCGGGGGACTGGCGGAAGAGGGGGAAGGTTAGATCGAAGGACTTGCTGATTGAGACGGAGGGGGTGGTATGGGACAAGAGAAAACAAAGAAAAGTACTGGATTATATAGTGGAAGTGAAACGACTTTTGATCCACAGCCAGCGTCTTCTGAAGGAGATACACCAACAGTTGTCGTTGAAAGTAACAGCAGCGACAACGTCAATTATGAATGTGAAGGTGTAAATGGAATGGATGATATTCGTATAACACTGTCCGAAGTTGAACAGGGATGCGCTGTGGACGGGTCGGAAAACGCTGAAGAAGCCGTTGAAAGTTCAAGTGACGGACAAGAAGGAATTATTTCTGGAGAGGTTTCTGAAGGTCCTTGGGGAGTCTGTGATATAGAGGATAGTAGTGGAGACATTTCGTCACGTAGCCCACCAAGGCCATGGAGGGGTGGACGATTTAATGACGATGGAGATGGAGAAGAAAGCACTTCTGATTTAACTTGTTCGCTTCAAGTAGACTGTGAAGAAGAAATGCCCCCAACTCCAACTGTCACTGGGGCAGGGATGCAGGCTCAACCTTCCCTAGCCGCTGCTGCAGCCAAACCACCTATAATTAAGAACGTTCATCCGAATCAAAACAAAGGGAAGAATGCTGCGATATGCACTCATATAACAAAGGCATCGAGTCAACCAGGTCTAAGAAAGGCTATCAAACAAGACATAAAGCTGGAATGCTCTCAGGCCATTAAAAATCCTCCATGCGCGTCAGAAGCAAATTTTGTAAGTCAAAGTTTGCACATATTTGAAAACTGAACCTTTTTAGCAACTATTTGCAACATTATATATTTTCAGAAGTGGATGTGTCTTCAATGTGGAAATATTTCGTGTGGAAACGCATCAGGAATGGGAGGGCATGCTTTCGAGCATCAAAAAGTTCCAAGATCCGATCTACATGTGATTGCAGTTAAACTTGTTGGAGGATTAGATATTGCATGGTAAATTGGATTATAATTATGTTAGGGATTGCTTAAATGAAGCATACGTCTTTTAACATTCCACTTTGTATTTTGCACTTGTAGGTGTTATGCTTGCAATATGGAACTGGATACAAATTCGACATTCTTCAAGGAAAGTATAACTTTGCTGAGGAGAAATGCAAAAGTAAAAATGGCTCTTAGTGCCAATCAAATACCCCAGCCAGTTGGACCTGCTATTGCCCTAGGACCTCCTCCACCTCCGCCAATCCCGAAATTGGAGGCACCCAAGGGTTTTTTTGCTAATAAAGCGAAACCTAACCAGGCTAAAGTAACACCTAGTAGTTCGTTCAGCTTGAAAGGAAGTGGAGATTGGCCAATGGTAATATAAAATGTTCAAAACTGATTGTTTTGCTTCCGTGTACAATAACCTGGCTCAACTATAATTTTGGTTTTTGCCTGCAGGGGTTGGAAAATCTTGGAAATACGTGTTTTATGAACTCAGCTCTCCAATGCCTGTCACGAACCCGAAGTTTGCTGAACAAGCTGGACTTGTACGGCTCTGGAAACGTGATAGAAATCCTAGTTACGCACGAAGAACCTTACGTCCAAGTCATTAATGATAACGTTCAAGGAGACGAAAATGGAACTGACTTTGTTTCGGACGAATGCGAGAAGTTTATGATGGAGGGAAGACCTAATGACGCAAGAATAGAAGACCTGGCTCATAGCATTTGTTCAACAAGTCCTCAGTTAGGAGATATGGATAGATTACTAGAGGCTGCGAAAAGTAAAGACGAGGAAGGACCGGAAGTTTCGCAGTGGTCCAAAGAACTGGAACAGGAACTCAAGAAACCATTACGATTGAGACTATCACTTTTCAAGGACAGTATGACATCAAAACTAAGACATTGTTTCAAAGCTATTACTCGCACTGCCGATCTTTCAAGTGGAGATACGTACGAACGATCTGAATTTCACTGCCGTTCCAACAACTTTCCATCTGTCTACAATCCACGGCCTGTACAACTTGGTGTGAGCAGACATTTCAGGCTCGGTCAGCAACACGATTCGCACGAACTTCTTAGGACTGTTGTCGATATGATGAAAAAAGATCAAATTAAGGTTTGTGCACTGAAATGTTCAATTAATTGGAAATCCTGCCTTCGTTAGTAAATTAATGTTTATTTAAATTCAGGCATTTAGGTTGGCGATCATGCAGCGCTATGGGGTAAAAAGAACTGAAGGAAAAAACTGTGATCCAAAAGTTGCTGAACTGGTACAAAAATATGTTTTCACTGTATTTTAAACTTACACATTTTTCTAAACCTAACCCAATTTGTGTTTAGTTAAAAATGTGGGATCGGAAACTGTACCACAAAACGTGTGTGGACGAAATTTTCGGAGGTTCTTTAGTTACTATACAACAATGTATTCAATGTAAATCAGTTAAGCATTCTCACGAAGAATTCTTGGACTTGAGTCTTCCAATAAGAGTTGTAAGTTGTGAACTTCGTGTTGCGTCCCGGACTTATTTCTCTACCCTTTTAGAACAAATATAATCTGATATATATTTTGTGTTAGTTCCGTGCTAATCCCAACCCTTCCAGGAAAAAAACTTACTCCTTGTTCGACGATGACTATGATTATGCGATTAATCGTAAGAGGCTGTTTCTATTTCAATGTTCTTATGAATTTGACAGTTATTATTATACTTTTCTAATTTCTAAATTTTGTATTCAAAAAGGCTCTCTAGAGGAGTGTCTAAAAGCCTATACCGAACCAGAGTTTCTTACGGGTTCAAATGCTGTGGAATGCGAAAATTGCCATCGAATCAACCTTGAGCGGTTAGCTGAAGGCGCAAGCTTTGAGGAGGTGTTTCCTGGGGTCAAAATAGAAGAAATGCAGCAGCCATCAACAAGCAGCGGCACTACAAATAATAAGAAAAGTAAATATAGCAATAACAATAACAAGAAACAACCAAAGAAGCGTCCCTCTCGCCAAGCTAAGATAAAATCTAGGCTTGATCAGTCCTCCAATGAGTTAATTACTCAAGATGATTGTGATGTGGATGGTACAGGCTCTTCTCCATCATCCATGGCGATTGTTGAAGATCACTTTGATGGAGATCAATCAAATCCAACCACGTCTACAGGCGTGACTGGGAATGGTGAAGAAGATGGAAACTCGAGTAAGAGTGGTAGCCTTGATGATTACGTTGTTATTCAATCCACTCCCATGATAAAAAAGCAAGGAAATGAGAGTAATATCACTACTGGGCCTACAGAGATGGACCTGGGTTATGTCGTGCCTCAAACATCTGAAGTTCCAAATGCAATCACAGGTGATGATGATGACAATGTTAAGACCGTTCCTTCTGTGCCCTTGCAGCCTGGAAATGGCGGTGGTGATGAATGTGAAAGAAATCTATCTCGCGGATTGTCTACCTCTCTAAAAAGTTTGAGTTTAGCAGATGATAAAAACGCCATGGATGTGGAAGAGGGCGAAGGAGGAGGAACCAACGTTCAGGAGGAAGTTTGGCGCGAATGGTCACAACAGCCAGATGATTACCCCGAGTACCTAGACAATGGAGCAAAAGCAAGGGCTGTGGAAGATGAAGTGATGGACGACTTGGATGAGCTCGCTGTGGATGGTGTTGGAAATGCCTCTGACATCGAAGACGAAGACGACAATAGGGGGAACGGAATAAGCCCGTTAGATTTAGCCTTCATAGAAGACAGTAACTCAAAGCCACCGTGTATCACAGACTTCTTGTCCGTTCCTGCTGAGGTAGCTACAGCTGCATCGTCTACCGTAGCGGATGAAGGATTTTCTGAAGGAGAAAATTCTTCTGAAGAAAAGAACTCACAGTCTTTGTCGGGTTCGTCAAGTCGCAACTCGATTTCGGAAGTCGAAGGTGCAGTTGGTGGAGCACTGGTTGAAAGTCCAAACGAAACTCCAGCGAAGAAGATACCCGTCACGAAATGTCCATGCAGTAGACAACAACTCATTTCCCGTCCTCCGGAATGTTTAACACTGCACCTGAAGCGATTTCAACACACTGGAAGAGGAAGCTCTAAACTTAATGATAAAGTGGCTTTTCCTTACATCTTAAACCTAACAAAGTTTTGTTCGCAAGTAGGAGAAAACACATCAAGACCAGGGTACAATAGTATATTTGATGAAGATGGTGAAGTTGTGTACTCTTTATATGGAATTGTAGAGCACAGCGGTAGTCTGCATTTTGGCCACTATGTAGCTTACGTCAAAGTTCCTGCAAAACCAAATGACTCCAGTAGCTTTGTGAAGGATGATGATAAGTGGTATTATATTAGTGATTCGCACGTATCTTCGTCGGTTTTGTCTGATGTTTTGTCAGTGGACGCGTACATTCTGTTTTATGAACGAATACGTGGTGAAGAAAAGAAGACCAAATGCTCTGCCTTTTTCTCTATTGCGCCGCAACAAATGGAAGATGGTACTGACAACGGAATAAGTGAATGGGATTCTTCGTCTAAATCAGCAGCCACCTCTTCATCTTTCAGCTTCAATTACAAAGGTCCAGACAACAACTCAGAAACGGAATCACCTGTAACGTATGGACCTCAATTGAACGAAAACTGGGAAGATCAACCAGCTCCTGAAGAAACAAGTTCAAACGATCCTGAATCAACAACCAAGACTTCCTCAACATTTACAAATAACTCTGTTAATGTGTCTTCCTCTAATACCATTACTTTGAACTATCCTTTCTCGGAGACGAACGTCGTTAGCAGTAGTACTGAACCTGAAAACGAAGGTTCCGCTGAATTACTTGGTGCTGTTGGGACCTCAGCGAGTGCGAACCAAGATAACTTGACACCCTTAGAATTTATGTCAGCGTCATCTAAACCCTTATGGGATTCTATTAAGATGAATGACTTAGATTTAGCATATCTGTTAGCTCCTCGCGAAGAATCCACGCAAATGGAACAACAAACCACGTGCGAAATAAGTAGTTCGAATACCGAAAAAGACGAGTTAGAAAGTGAAGCATTGTACACTAAATTTGCACGTTCATTTTCAGGTTCAAAACCTTCATCGTAAGTTTAAGAAAAACCCACTCGTGAAGTGACTCGAAAAATTTCGTATATAATCAATTTACGATTCATAGCTGTTGAAACGGTGTTCGTATTAACTGTTCAACATATAAGTCTATAGTCATTACTCTGTCGATAAATGTGACGTCGTGTTTAAAAATAATAACCCGGTATCGATGTACATCATTAACTACTGTCTACTGTCTAAGCTTTAAACATTATTGTAGTTAAGTTAAGCTGTAATGACCAGTTTTGTTTTTTCGATGTGGAGTGCACTCGTCGTTGGAGATTAAAAACCTGTATGTGATGCTAAGTTTAAATTCACTGAATGTTAGTGTATACTTCAACTCGCTATCATTCGTATCATTATTGAGGGGTGGCGCGGCGTTGATAAATTTACCGTGATTTTGCGTGAGATGTAAACGCTTCAATTTTTATCAGTTATCATGTATCCCTTACTAAACAAAGTTATACACATTGGAGAAGCTTTTGTAGTCTTTGCTAATATTATCATTTAAATTCGGTCGTCGCTTGAATTGCAAAATGACTAGAAAGAGTAATTTAATTTGTAATTGTTCGCATCTCAATGAAACTTTCAAGTGATCTAGTTTGCCGTATTACTTGAGTTAGGTGGGCAATTATGAAAACTGTTTGCTTACCTACCATACTTGTATATTTACATAAAATAAATTCCGGCGGAACTTCTTTTCAATCGATTTTGTAATAAATACTAAAGGTTGTGTGAAATAAAAAAATAAGGTATTGTAAAGATGTGGTAGTTATTATGTCGTATCGTCATATGCTTCAGCTGAAAACAACAGTTACGATTTATTGAGAGAGTCAAAATCACGATAAAAATTGAAACTTGTCGATAAGAACAATTCATGGGCAATAAATTAAGTAGAGTTGAGTAATTGGGAATGAGGACTGACTCGTAAATGTATATTCGCTTTAGAATGCATTGAATGAGAATCACTTGTTAGGGTCCAACTCGCAAGGTCGTTTGAGGAAGTTTTCATTCAAATGTGTCCATTTGGTGGCGATCCACTTGTGACCCAAAACAATGGGACAGGCTCCGTGCAACATCCGCATGTCTACATTTCCGTTTTTCAAAGAGGTGTTCCTACGATTGACCAATATTAAAAATAAGCTGAAGGATCCAGCGAAGAGCTTAAGAAATCATTTTCGCCAAATTGAATTCCTATTCTCACCAATAAACTGCAGATCCTTTCACGGGTTTGATATGAGTTCCAACAAGAGGGAAAGCGGTCAGACCTCCTTTACTCACGTCATTAAGCTGCAGTTAAACATGAGATCATTGATTACATTTTTTGTATAGTAATACGCAACAGCAAAAATGTTCCAAATTTCATTTTGCTCACGTAGACTAGGAAGGTAGAGACACGATCTCCTTTCCATCGAATAATGGGATCGTCTGTGCTCCTGACCCCTAAGGAGTCATAATGGGTGCTGACGTGTCCACCTAATCGAGAAAGATTAATAAGAAATCTGCTGTATCGTTTTTGAAAAGATCTATAGCTTACCGAAAGCATACGAAGCAATTTGCAACGCTTCTGATGCATTCATTCCTCTAACTTTAAGATCGAAGATCAG
>JAQGAC010002180.1:0-11058 GCA_034696585.1 Isotomurus maculatus
GTCTGATTTAATATGCACAATATTATTGAGATAGATGACATTCAGTTTATAACCGCTTACATTCTTTAAAGCATCCTTTTCTTATCGAACCGAGGCAATGAGGTCAGTTATGTGCCCTTCAAACTTGTAAAGCCGGATGCAACAAAATTGAATTCGTTGAAGAGATTGGAGTAAAACAGATGCGACAATTAGAGACGAAGGGATTGTTGAGTCTGCGAGTGAGGCTGCTTTGAGGTGAAACTGGTTTTGTATGGCTGACCTCCATTCGCTACGCAGAAAATGCAACGGGACTCTTTCTGCGAATTGTCTGGCGAGTGCAAAATCCTCCTTAGAGAACGAGTCTTGGGCAACAGCCACATTCAGTCGAGTCTGTTGGGACGAGAGTGTTGAGGCAGGTGTTCTTTAAGTTCCACAGAAGGAGAATAAAAATATGCAGGGGTTTTGGGCGTTTGTGGTTGTGGGAGTGGTTTGTGGAGTTACGGGGGAGGAGGAGCAGAAGCAGCTGAGATCTGAAAACATACTCAAATTGTCGACTGAAAAAGGAAGTTGACGGATGAGCCAGGCAAGAATTGTGCGGATAAGGAAGCCTTTTTTCTGTGCTTGGATGGATTCTTGTTCACGACTACGACCCTAAAGTAAGGAACAACGGAGGGTTGGAGGTCGTGTTGTCGATGGAGAAGTCCCTCCACTCACAGGTGACCTTTAACTTCTCGCTTCATAAGTACGCAGATGAGGACGTTGGGCAGAAGGAATGGCAGAAAGACAAGGTCCTAGCGAGGAAGGAGGTCATTTTGGAGGTCAATGAACTGCGTAGGGTGGTGCTGCAAGTCAGTGACCTCCAGTGGAACACGGCCTATTTGGTGGTAAGACCACACCCGACTGGACACCCACAAATAAAAGACCACACGACGTTAACGTTCACGGAAATAAGTAGAGTTAACTCTGAGCTGGACGTATTTCTGCAGATTGGAAAGGAGGATTACGCCACTGGTGAAATTGTCGACTTCCGCGTAGTTGTGGTCAACGAGGCAGTCGACAAGACGCAGAAAATCGCCCAGCTTATTGCAACAAAATATTCTAATGACACATTGCTGCCGTTGGTGGAAGTCCCGGTGACGGGAATCGTGAGGGGAAACTTTATCTTTGAAGATTCCACCCTCGTTGAAATGCAAGTGACGTCCAACGGGACCTCTAGCGACTTGCCTGTAGCAACGTCACCCAAAGTCAGCATCGCAGAACGACGTCAACATTCCTAACCTTCACAGCGTTTGTCGGTGAAGTTTAAAGGGCTGAGCGACGTTTCCTTCTCGCGGCCGCGGGTGAATGGGCACGTGACGTTGACGTCGTCGGAGGGACTTCCTCTCGAAGGTCACTGCAACGTCACAACCGAACCCAGTTGGTGGCCGGAGATAAATTTCACGAGGAAATTGGTGGAGAAGAGTTTGGCGGGCGGGGAGTTTGAATTCGAAGTGCTGGAGGAGTACGGGGTCGTGAGAATGCGGGCGGGTGAATCTGCACAGTTGCAATTAACAGAAAAGTGCTCCAATTTCCTTTTGGGAAGGGCAGAGTTAGAGTACGCAAATGAGGTGATAACATTTTCCAGAGTTAATCTCTCTGTGGAAAATCAGACGCTTCCGTGGAGTGGAAACCTCCCCCACAACGAAATGACCGTTGTGATGAAATTACTCGTGGAGCGGAGGGATGGAGGCTCCGTGGCGGAGGAGGAGCCAACAAAGGGACTCCACGGTAAGCTCCTCCTCTCCATGGAGGATAGAAAAAGTTCAGCCTCTCAGCGACCAACTTTTCCTTTCCCATTCCCCCAAATGGGGTGGTGCGGCTCGAGTTCCAAATGAACGACACGGCCCCTGTCCCCTCGGAAGATACAATTCAAGTTGAAGTGGGCGTGGCAGATGAGGAGCCAAGTCAGCTGGAGAAACCATTGGGCCTGTTGCGAATAATCCACGTGAGGCATGTTCACCCTGCGCAGTTAATTTGGAGGGGAGACGTCGTTAAGTTCCGCATCCGTTCGTATCTTGGTTATGGCAGCTTCAATGCCATTTTTTCCTCATCAAAGGCGATTATTTCTTCTGAGAGGTTTCCATTCGATCTGGAAAAGGATGAGGGACCCCTGGACGAGGTAATTGAACTCAGAGTCCCCCAGAATGTCACCGAAGGGTCGCTAAACCTGACGATCTACGGGCTCAGCTCAAGCAAAGGTGCAATAGTTAGGGAAGGCGACATAACTTCAATTGCAGTTAATCTGGTTATTTCCAATGGGCCGCAGTATATCAAAATAGTCGACCAGGTAGACGTCGACATGTGTCGACTATTGTGACCTTCCAATTCGACGGAATGTCCGTTGACTCGGCTGTTTCCCTGCAGGCAGCCAATTGGAGTCAATTGAAGGTCACATACATGAAAGCCTGGTGTGCCACGTGGACGGGTAACCCAGAACTTATGCATTCAACACTAAAAGATTTATATTCCGTTTATCTTGATAATCTCTGGATTGTCTTGCAGATATCAGAATGATCGTGAAAATTATAAATTTGGGATTCAGGATGACTCACCGGACGCGGTGGATCCGGAGGATATTGACATTTGGGGTAACTTCTTTCTCACAGGTGACAAACCTGCCGATCGCCGTCCTTCACTCGTCTTTCTCGACGTCCCCAGGAAGACGTCGAAAGAAGACAACGGAACTTTAACAGTTACGAAAAATTTTGAAAGACTCAAGGAATTTGGAACGCACGTCGTCAGTGGAGCGACTTTTCATTCCAAATCGGGAAGGGCGACATTTTCTAATTCGCCGGTCTACCGCCTCCGGTGACGCGGAGCCTGCATGTTCCTCCGTCGGTTCTCATTGGAGAGACAGTCCAAGTTTTTGGTTATGTCTAAAACTACCTGGCAACTCCTTTCGAAGGTCACATAACGCTGCAGTCAAGCGAAGGTGGGCTAACTGAGGTCAGCGAAGAACTTGTGGAAATTCAAGCAAATTCATTCAAAATTCTGAAGATGCAAGTGACGCATGTTAAAATCGATGACCTCATCGTATCGCTTAGATCGAACATATCCAGTCGGCTCACCGCAACGAAGGAGGTGAACTTCAATTCTTCAAACCGAAATTTTTAAGTAGCTTACAGGACAAAAAAATTTACGAACTTCTACTTGCAGAATTGTGTGTAGAGTTAATTTTATTTATGTGTGACCAAATTTGAAAAAGGTATTAAAAGGCAAGGGAGTATTTTATACTCTTTCCCACTCTGAACTGTCGGCATTAAAATGGTAACATTTGACATGAAACTCTCAGTAAAAGATTGTTTGATTACCTTCTTGAGTCGCAAGGTTACTTGTGAAGCACTCCTATGCTGGCCACGTAAGGGTTAATGATATTTGTATATCTATTCGAGTTCCTGCATGTTATACATAAACGATTCTTCGCAGATATACGAAACGAGGTTTTAAGAAGCTGAAGTATTTTTTGTCGAAGATCAGCCATTTTCTAAAGCAAAATTCCTTATCTTTCCAATCTGAAAAATTGGAAAACCTTACAACAGAAATTGAGTTAACATTCTTAATGAGTTTTTTTATGGACATAACGTATTTTTAGTTAACCTGTATGTTCCTGGAAAGTCACTATTTAGTAGGCAAAATAGCAAACGAAAGCTTCCGTTTTACTTTTAATTGTAGTCATTTACTACTTGTTTTCAAATTCACGTTGACTTATTTACTGAAATTTCAGTTATCAAAGGAGATTGCCCAAATTTATTTGAGCAAACTACAAATCAATTATTATTAGATAAAGGTGTACATGAACCCTTTCATATCCATAGTAAAACTCCTCCCATATTGTGTTTAAATCCAAGCGATTGCACTATGTGAATCCTCATATGTACTCAAAATTCCTGCCAATTTCATTGTTACTTTCGCATTATGCTGCTTTGACGCAAAAGTGGTTTTGTGTGGATGACGTCATTTTGCAACGAAGAAAAGGCAGCGGGACTATTTCGGCGAACCCTCAGGAGAGAAAGGTCTTTCGTAAAAACCCCTTTCAGTCGGGTCTGACAAATGGACAGTGCAGAGTTTTCTTTTTTTGTTTTCCTCAGAAGATTTATGCTCTCACCTCAAACGACCCAAGGATGAAATTCGGTAATGTAACATAAATCTTTTAACCTTTGATCCACACTGGACTTCATAATCAAATATTTATTTAGCAAGGTGCCTTCTATGGCTATATATTGTTCGACAAATCACTCCCACTGAGAGACCAATTGCAATTCATTTAAATGAAGACCAAAATATGGTCCATTAACTCCCCTGAAGGGAAAGTCATCAGGAACTCATTTTTCGGTGCCTAGCCATTCAAATTGGCAAGGCTGTGTCAGAAAAGTCATCAAACAAAAGCTTGCATCTTAAAATGGTACAAATCTACTAAATAAGTTTTGACGTGAGATTAAACTAAAACCTACGGAAGTATTGTGCATCTATTGTCTACTTTATTCGACACTTTATTCTTATCGCCAGTTTTAATTGTTGTGTTTTCGATACTAGAAACCGACTTGGAAGGGAACATAAAATAATACAATGGATCTTTAAATACTTGCAGAATAAAAGTTATATTTATAATCCAATCATTTTGATCACAATAGGATCAAAATCGTTTTCAGGTTAACTCCTTCAGCTCTACTCCTGTCAGTTCTTAACAGAAGAACGTAAAATTGCTCTTAATTTTAACATATCCAAAACGCGTTCGGTTGTTCATTTAAGGTTAGTTTATTTCTCTCAGCTAAAAATGTATTTCTCCTTACTTATCCTATAAGCCGTCATTAATTTCCAGGAAAAGGATATGGTGGAATTAAATTTTCTACTTCTGGTTGTGATTCTGGGGAAGAAGTTTGATTCGTCGGACGCACGAAGGCGGACGACAAGGGATGCAGAGCATGTTGAGAGAATTTTCCCCGGGGGGTATTTTCTATACAAAGATCAATACCATAAATTCCAACGCGTGAGATCCAATGGAAATTGCCCAATAGTAGGGTGGGAGGAAATAAATGGGTTGCGCAGGGCAGTGGAAAAATAAGATGCTGCATACTACAGCGTATGTGGTTTAACATTTTAACGATGAGGAATATCACAAAAAATTAAATCGAATGGAATCCACAGCCTAACGCTAAACGATGGCTAGCTTTAATCCAATTTAGATGTGTTTCATGAAAAATTTTTAAATCAAAACACTTATAAGGGAAACATCGCTGGAAAACGTATTCTTATATCTGCCTCCTCCTATGTGCACAAAATTTTAATAAATGAATCATTAGAAACACGACATGTTTTAACCAGCAATTGAAATTGATAGCTTACAAATTCAAATTGTACTTAAAACTAAAATTCATGGGTTAATGCCGTATTGTTCAACGGAAATGTATTGGGCGCTTTTAACACGAAATAAATATGTGTAAACACAAACATAGGACTAGCCTAGTGTCTGTATCTATAGATTCATCATACTTTCTCTAAAAATTCAGGCACGGACGGTGAAAAGAATCGATATTTTGAATCCACGATGATTTAAATCTTTTTACTTAAGCATTTATTATATGAACATAAGCATAATTGGGTAAACTAATTAAGCAGTAAGGTGGTTTTTGCAAGGTTTCGTTTAGCACATTTTGTACACAATTTTCGTGTCAATTTCTCTGGCAAGTGTGATTGATACTATCAGACCCAAAATCCTTTAGGTCATCCGAGGGTCTTCTTCTCGAAAGGCGCTGCTTCTTCTCTGTTAAGCTTTTCGACAGGCCGTAGGTTATGATATCAAATCGAGTTTAATTGGACCATTTGGGAGAGCTTGCTAAATCTCACGATTTCGTGTCAATGTCTCGATTGCTTTATAACTCTGCTGAAAATAACCCCATGGAACCAAGCATTGATTCATTTTGAAACAACCAAACAAATTGTCAAAAAAATATTAGGCAGCTGCAAATTATTCCTTGTGTTTGCATAGGAAAGAAATCCTTAATTTAATCTTATTGTAAGAGTTGACTTGTTGCTAGTACATTTCCCGACAACAAACATGCAGAGAGTCTCCCAAAGTAAGGCCATAAAGGCGACTGAAAGTACGACAGCATAGGAAATAAATGCAACCAGAAAGGAATCCAATGAAATTGGTTGTTCTTGGGTTGTTCATCAGCAGCTGTTCCACGATTGCTTTGGCTTTGAAGCAAGTGAGCCAAGTTGTTATCTTTGAATCTGAGCTGATTTTGCATCTTTTGTTTTTTCATCACCAAGAACTGCGAGTGTGTTTGATAATTCATTTTCCAGTAATTATAAATTCCACTTTCATACAATCGGCCCAGCCCTTCTGTAAAAAATTCGGAAAAAAATGTCCGGACTCCATACCACGGGTAACGAGTTATAAACGGACTAATGCCTTTGTTTATAATTCCTGTGAAGTTGGAGAACTTACTCATTAGTCGTGTAAACGACAGAACATCTTTTTCAGTGCTGACAACTGCAAAAGGACTTGGGAGGAACAATTTCTCGTCCCCGGATCTAATGAACTTGTTTTGTGAAATATTCGCCACGAGCGCAATGCCCGACCCATTAAAAAATTTGCATGATTTCTCAAAATGGTCCAAGAAAATATTGTAGGACCAGTCTTTAGCGCCCTCTTCAAAAAGGTCGGCAATGACTTGATCTTTTAATGTTGAGTACGGCTTTCCAAGATAAAAGTGCTTAGTTGTAGATCCATACAATATTCCAGAAGTCGTGAGCTCTCGAATATTCTGCGGAAGTGTTGGAGGTAACTTAGCTGTAAGAAAGGATGTAAACGCTCCTTTGTATATAGCCCCCAAAATGAAACATGAGATCATCCAACCTGCAAGAAGGAGCTTTGTAGTTTCACGCATAGATCTTATTCGCAAAAACCCACGTGTGATTGACTCATCGCTTTGTTCTAGTAAGACAGAGATACACAGAAGCAATAAGTTTCTGAACCTTTCGGCAACTCTGTTTTGCTTTTTGTCGAATGTAATCCAAGTAATTAGAACCGGTGTGATCGTATTATAGTTTGCCATAAGTTTAAAGTTAATTTGAAAGGTCTATAACTCAGTTGCAATTAATTACCACTTCATATCATTAATTATCATCGTAGAGCATACGTTTTCCTATTGTGAGACATAATTCAATTTACTGTACTATGTGTATTAGCTGTAATATCGAGAATCTCCTAAAGAGCTACGTGTCATATGCTAACAGGTATCACGTCGCCCCGAGGTATTATCGAGCTATTTCTCTGTAATTAGGCCTAAGCAAGTTCTAATTGTGATGTCATTTAATAGAATATATGTAGTTCTAACTAGGATTATAATTTGGAAGTTTGTTATAGAGTAGTTCTGGAGTTATCACTAATTTAGAAGGAAGCTATGACGCTTGTGTCACTTCTCCCCGCGAAATATTGTTTATCTTTAATTAGCTATAACTCAGTAATTAAGTATAAGCAAATGCTGTAACTTTCCTATTAATTAGAACACACTAGTAACTATAAGGGTTTAGAAGGGTTAATGAAAATATGGTCTAGTTTGTTAGTAATTAATTAATTAAGTTGTAATTTTCATAAGCCAACAGTAGTTTAGATGAAAAGTAGATATTCAATTTTCCCGCTTGTTCTCACTTTCTTCGTAATTTAGTTGTGTGTGTGAAAATGGTATCATTTCTTATCCCGTCTGCCGAAGTGAAAGGTAGCAGGTGAAAATCACTGTGAAAGTTTCTCGAAATAAATTAGAATTTCCGATTTAGTTGTAATACTTTTCGATTTTCCCTTTTATTTCAATAATCCCCACTAAAGTAAGCCCTACATCTTCCGTTTAGTGGGAAGAATAGCTCTATCGCCTCAGTTTTCGATTAGGAAATCGCGTAAGCCGAAGGCGCGATAGCGAAGGACTTACGACCCTTCGTGAAAACCTGATTAGGAAGCTGAGCTGCGATAACCGGAATTCCAAGCATCGTGAACAACACTGAAGTCCATGTCACTAAATCAAACGGTTTGACTAAAACTTCCAGATGTATGTGTCGTAGGTGGACAAATGTAACGAATATATACGGATTGTACGAACATGCGTAAGCAGACCAAAACTGCTTCTTGCTTGTAGGAGTCAAGAAATGTGATCGTATAAATCTTTTACTTGCAACTGAACCATGCTCAACCATCCCTATAGGTATCTGGTAAGAATACAAAGGAGACCTAGAAAAATTGAAATGCTTCCTGAGCAAAAAAACAGTGCAGTAAATTTCAGATACTGCATCAACGGTGTTCAATTGCAATCGATCTGTACACACCGAGTCCAAAATCGGGTGTTGCTTTCCATAAAATACCCAGGAAAGCTGCATGTTGCTGTGAATTTTTCTCCAATATTCTGCCACACTAATTCTAAGATTAATGTCTTTTCTTAACGACGGGAACTGGTTAACTAGGGACAAAATAACTTTGCTCGAATGGCAGGCCTGGCATAAGACAAACAATCTTGACAACCCGTTCAACTCATGAAGGACAAATAATTTGGATGTCAAGGCAACAGGCAGTCTTGTACTACGATCTCTTAGGATAATATTCCACATTTGTGGAATTACGTTGTAAGTGCTTTGTACAAAACACAGCATGTGAGGATTTGCTTGAAATAATATCATTTGAGACAACACTTCGGAGTTTTTCAAGAAGTCAAAGCTTAAGTTCTTTCCTGTCTGCTTAAAAAGATTGTTGATGTTGTATAGTGTCAAGGTGCAAGATAAAAATTTGGATCCGCAAGAAGCAAACACAATCTTACGCTGATTTTTTGTTGTTTCATTTATATCTTTTGAAATAACTTCCATTACCATTGGAACAGGGGGACCCGTGTCAAACGCCACATCTGTGGGATCATCGTACGTAGTTCTGGAGAAGCTGATGTAGTGCAAGAAGCACGAATCCAAATTACCAAAGAAGTATTTCAAATTGATTACAACTGTACATTCTACAGCTGAAAACTTTGCAAAAGAAAGAAACGAAAAGTTAATAAGAAATCTCCAATATTGCTTCCCTAGTTCCATGCTTTGCAACGATTCTTCCTGAGCTAAAGTAATTCTCGTTTTACATTTTTCTTTTGTTTATTTTTCAAAAGCCAATGTTCCACGTATTAAAAACAGGTAGTGAATTACGCTGCTTTCTTTACAGACTGTGAGGTGAGGTTTGTGTCTAACTTCGTGATTTTATTGCTACCAGGGAGGAAATAATTTTTATTTTTAAAATTACACAATGATTGTATTAAGAAAACTTTATGAATCTATAAGATTAGGATCATTGCCACTTCAGGGCCTCTATAGGACAAAAACGTTATTGAATAGATGTTTATCCCGAAAAGTTTAAAATATCAAAAGTATTGCTTCTGAAGGACCATGGAAATGTGAAATATTGTATTAATCAGAGAATTTGCGTTTATAGTTTGTAATAACATGGTTGGTCTGACAGATGAAGGTTGTTTTTACCTAAAGGCATAAAATGATAAAACAAAAAATACAAATGATCCACAGCATATCTTATCTATGAGAGTAGAGTTTTATAACTGGTTTCGTAATAATTTACTAGTGACGTAAAACAAACCAACCTGTTTTATATAGCGTGAGTTTTGAACACCACTACTGGCATGTGTGTTTTAAGACAGGACAAGTTGTCGAGTAAACTTTTAAAAAGATCGTTTTCTTAGATAAAACTTAAAAACGTTGTTAACCTTTGAAGTATTTTTTGATGCAATCATAAGTTGTTTCAGATAATATGTGAAGCGTTTACTAGAATATTGAACGAAATAGCTACAAGAAATGAAGATGACGTAAAAAACCACGGCCAAAGTACATATGCATATTTAATCTTTTGTTATGTCCTTTTAGCATAGAACAAATATGTTAGTGGATTATCGGATCTACGTTCTAGTTAAGATTTTTTGTATCAATTTTTATGTTGCACCCCTGATTTTTTCCTTTCTAACCCCAGAGCCCATTTCAAGCTAGCGAGAGGTAAGCGTGGTGAGTCCATCAGACTCACCACGAGCTCGGATAACCGGCAGGAAACCCTGCTTGCGAGCAGTGTTAAAAGATAGGGCTACAGGGGATTATGCGCAGGTAACCCAAGCTCGTAATCCGGCCTCTATAAGATGACTCGGGAAAGCCTTAGCCTCTCTGTTACCAGTGGGTGAAACATGATTAAAAATAATTTTGTTTGGACTTTTTTAATAATCCTATAGTGGTGTTAAATACGGATGCTGCATGTCGTAATGAATTTGAGTAAGTATTCAAACTTATATTACTCAGCGATGATTGAATCCAGTTAGTGAGAAATGAAACATGCGGAAAAGGTGCAATTCGATTCTCCTTCAGCAGCTCGATATGAAAAATGGTGCGAAAAAGTCTTATGCTATTTTTCAGTTAAACACATTTTTTATTCATTTCTCTGTGTTATACGTAATTGTTTAATTCCCACTGAATATTTTGGTTATTGGGATAGTGTATAATTCACAAAACTAGGCATAGGTTATGTAGTCACATGATAAGTTTATCCCGTGACCGGTTGTTTCGATGCAAAATAACCCCAAAACGCCAAAAGAAACAAGCTATATCTGAAACAATTTTGACCCACTTTAAGCTAGTGTGTTTTATCTGAAAACTTACAAAAGGCGTACATACTACTTGAGTTATCCAAGGAGACATTGTACGTGAAGCATAATAAAGTTTTTCAAAAAGAAATACTAAAATACTTGAAAAGAGCATTCCAATTGCTAAAACCAATGGGTATAATAGAACGACGAACGGAACTCCTGAATCATTAGAACGAAGTTCAGAGTTCACTGTCCCTCCACGGATTCCGTTCATCCAATTTAATATCTTTGCATTCACAAGTATTTGAGTAAGAGTCCTGCTTTCGATTTTGCTTTTTTTAAATTCCATCGTCCTCGTCAATGATTGGAAGTGATCAAACTGGGCTGATTGTTTTCCCCATAGGTCGTACAATCCGCTTTCAACTATTCTGCCCAG
>JAQGAC010002181.1:0-11058 GCA_034696585.1 Isotomurus maculatus
ATTATACAATTGTCTTATATTTTTTACGGGTTAAGACTACCTCTTCATCATCTCGAATTAACCAAGTAGGAAGTTCTGACTCATCCATCAATCTTGGTTTTACGCCTGGGAGAGACTCCTCGCGTCTTCTCTCATTATCCATCTTTTGGAACAACTCAAATTCACCCTCACTCCGAGCAATCATCTGATTTACTGTTTCATCATCTGGAACCTGAAAAAGTATTCCGATTTAAAATATTATTGCGTTAATTGTGTGCTCAAGCGAAAGCAACAAATGTAGAAGTTAAGATTGCCTCATTTTCTTCTTCTTCGTCCGCTTCATCTTGATGTAAAATACTCTGAAGAAATTCTTTTCTTTCAACTCCAGTTGACTTTTGATCGAACATACCAGCTTGAATAACCTGTAAAACAATCATGTTAATAAGAATGACAAAAGGGTACAGTAAAATCAGCCGCACCTTTTCATCCATATTAAGCTTATATCTTGCTGCGGCTAGTATTCTTTCTTCAACAGAATTTACGGTCATCAACCGTAACACTCGGACTTCGTTTTTTTGGCCGATTCTATGAGCTCTGTCTTGAGCTTGTAAATCCTAGAGAGAAATAGCATATTATAACACTGACTATCTGAACACATACGAATCTGTCATCTCTTCATGAAAAAGTTTTCTAACTTGATGCGGATTCCAATCTGAATCGAAAATGATAACTGTGTCGGCCGACTGTAAATTTAAGCCCAGACCTCCAGCTCGAGTGCTCAGTAGGAAAATAAAGTATCCCGAATCTTTTTCATTAAATTTCTTCAATAAATCTCCTCTTTCCTCTGCCTTAGTTGTTCCGTCTAGTCTGAGGTACTGGAAACCCTTGTAAGTCAAATAATCCTAAAAACAAGAGTCATAATGAATCGTAAATTTCCTTTATAATTTCTCAGTTTAGTAATTAACAACAACGACAATTTACCTCCATGATAGTCATTAGTTGTGTCATTTGACAGAATAGGAGGACTCTGTGATTTGTATCTTTTAATTTGGGAAGCATTCGATCCAGCAACTCAAATTTACCAGAAGAACGATGAATTTCAGCCCTACAAAAAGAAATTGGTTCTAGTAATTCATTACTCCCGACTATGAAAAGTCTGTCTGTGATTTACGTAATTTGGCCTGCAGGATCTGCGTACGCGTCTTCCACGTGAG
The DNA here is from genome assembly GCA_034696585.1 of Isotomurus maculatus. NCBI lineage: Eukaryota > Metazoa > Arthropoda > Collembola > Entomobryomorpha > Isotomidae > Isotomurus > Isotomurus maculatus. Next base: position 1,194 of record JAQGAC010002181.1, read on the forward strand.
AAAACAAGAAGGGATGGTTGCACAGCTTTCTGAGCTGCATAATTGTGTTCATTATAGCTTTGCTGCTACCCTTGCCCTGTTTTCCCTTTTCGGATCCATCAGTGAGCAATATTCCTTTGGTCTGCATGTGACTAAACAGGTAAAATAATAAAGCGAGAAATGTTTAAATAATCCGACTTAGAGTCAGAGTACAAAGAAATTGTTCTCACCTGTAAAGAACCCGTTGCAGTGCTGACATATCGCACTTAATAATATATTCCACTTTATCTGGCAATTGAGATTCAACCTCCTTTTTCAAGCGTCTCAACAGGAAAGGTCGCAAAACTTTGTGCAGCCGGCGAATGATGAGAATTTGTTCTTCCTCATTAAGTTCCACCTTTTCTCCCGATGTAGCAAATGGAGCATTGAACCATTGCTCAAATGTTGAACACGATTTGAATATAGATGGAAGAAGGAAGTTTAATAATGCCCACAGCTCAGGAATTTTATTTTGAAGTGGAGTTCCAGTCAAAAGTAATCGATGGGGCGACAGGTAATGAGTATTAAGAACTTGTGTTAACTTGCAGTGGTGATTTTTCATCCGATGGCCCTCGTCAATAATCATGTATTTCCATCTTATCTGTGAAAAAGTATACACAGAACGATTAGTGTGCTATGATCAGTTTTAGCGCAAGTTAGTAGTAAATAGCTGCTTACTTTAGCAAGCACAGCCTTGTCCTTAAGAATGTACTCGTAGGTTGTGAGTAAAACATTGAATTTTGACGATCTCATGGAATTTTGCATGATTCTTCGAACAGCAGGGGATCCTTTGTATGCAACTACACTTACACTTGGGGCCCATTTTTCAAATTCCAGTTGCCAGTTAGATAGTGTCCTATATATACATTATATTTTTCATACATGTGTAATCACTATGCACAATTAGCATAATGCATGGTATACAACTTTAAATGACAGCGTCACTCACGATAATGGTACAATAATTAGGAAAGGTCCTAAGTTTTTCTTCCGTTCCATTAGAAGCGTAATTAAAGAGATCGTTTGAATTGTCTTACCAAGTCCCTGTACAAAAATATAATATTACTGCAGATTTGTAATCACTGCAATCGCACCTTTACATCTTAATCAGTTATTTTACCATTTCATCAGCCAAAATTCCATTCAAGTTGTTGTTGTACAAAGAAAGAAGCCATTCGAGACCTTTGACTTGGTATTCTTTCAGTTGACCGTTTACCAGGATGCTTGCCTGCGCTGTAACTTCCTCGTGAATTGTATGTGCGATGCTGAAATTTCAAAGTCACTCATGTCTATGCACAAGAAATCTAATACTTAAAAACTGTGATTGTATTGTACCCGTAATATGTTTGTTCTCCCTTCTGTTTGTATTCATCATCCTCAACTTTAGCTTTATGAATTACTTCTTGGGCTGCTTCTTCAGGTATTGCCTCAGGGTCTATCTCAGTTACAACCTTAGCTCGCAGTTTCACTAATTGCCAAAAGAGTTCCCGAAGTTAGATTAAGCAATTATTAGATATACTTACTCGAACATATGTATAATAGTAAAAGCAAAAGAGTTCGAATCAAAGAGTCATAAAAGTTTGAATCGCTTAATACCTGGCCCTGACGTATCCTCATCTGAATCATCCAAATCAGACCCATCATCTGAGCCTTCATCTTCTCTTGGAGCCGGCTCCCATCCTGGATGCGAATCTAGCCAAGTCTGTAACTGTGACGCTGAAGGGGCGTCATCACCTGTGACTGTTTTGCCCGTTGCTGTTTCGATAACAGTAACTTTGCCATCAATCGACTGCTGGGAGCTATCGTCGTGTAAAATTGATGCGTCGAGAGAACTTGAAGGCCCAGCCAGCACAGTTCCCTCTTTGGCCGCAGCTTTTTCAATTTTCTAAATCAATTAATAATACGATTTAAATATTATATCAAATAACCACGATACGATCATGCTGAGACAATAAAATACACAGGCTTAAGTTTAAGTACAATAAATTGACAACTAAGTACAACTTTTCAATTACCTTTTTTTTCTTTTGCTCCTTCATTTTTCTCTTTTGTTCAACTTTGTGCTGTTTTACCATTTCCGTAAGGTTACCTATGTATTCATCGGTTTGCGCTAGGAGGAATGCCAATCGCTTATCCTTCTTCTGATCAATCAATTTACGATAACCTTCTTCATCTTCCGCCATCAAGCGTCGTAACCGTTCCTTTTCAATTCGTTCTTGCTCTTTCTTTTGTTCTCGCTCTTGATTTGCGTGATGGACTAAAATTGCCTTATTTAGCCGTACTGTCTTCAACTGATTGTTTTTGTGAAATTCTCTCATGTCTTTGCCGTGCTGAAGCACAGCATTTAAGAATTCCTGGTGTTTCTGCTTCCTCTTCTTTTCAGCTTCAAGTTTTTGCTGCTTTTCCAATCTTTCAGTAGCACGCGCCTCTTTTAGACCTTGACGCTTTGTTCTCTTGTACTCTTTTGTTTCTAACGAAGTTTCCAATGTAGACTCTCGACTAATACAGCTGACGACTTCTTGTCTCAGTTGCTTTTGAAAATTAAGCAATCTGAGAGCCCGTAACTCTACTTGTGCTTTACATCTCAAATCCTCAGCCATCGAGGTTGGAAGCTCTGACAAATCGCTCAAACGGGACACAATTCTAGATGACAGGCGATTTTCTCGTTCATTTAGCAACAATACAGGATCTAGCCCGGCCGGTTTTTCAACGGGTGTCAGGCGATTTTGCTTTTGTGTTGTAGTGGCGACTGGTTGCGATCCTGTAGGTTTGGCGTGGGGACCCGACGCATTATTGTTAGGACTAGTCAATGGTGAAGGAACTATAGCTGCGCCGGGACTGGTTGAAGAAGTTGGTGTTGTAACAACTGCTGACCCACCCATATTCCCAGCCAACAAAGGTCTGTTTGCACTGGTCATTTCTGTATTTTGATTTTGAAACAGTGGAATTCGATTAATATTTTACACAGTGTTAATTCTACTTCTACTATTGATTTAATAAATACCAATTCCATGAGCATTGAATCTTGGCGAAGGATTCTGAGGTAGTGGGGGCTCAAACTTTTTCCCCTGGGCAGCAGCCAGAATGTGGTTGCTCGGTGGTTGATTCCTGCACAAAAATCGGTACGCCATAATTTGCGCTTTAAACTGTTGTACTTGGACAACACTCAGCGTTCCTCCACCAGATGCTGGTGCCCCATAATTATACGCCTGCAAGAAATTCAAGAACCAAGTATCAATACAGAGAGACAGAAACCGATGAGATTTGTTCATTAACAATTTAACATTGAATATACTAACAATCCCAGTCTGTTGGATAGCTCTAGCTCTTAAGGAAAGGAGCTGTCCATAACGAGGGTCATTTTGCAAGCCCTTCTCCTCCATCGATGAGATCGCTCGCTGAAGTGCCGCTGCGCTTTCAGGAGACGGTGACATCACTCCAGGTGGATGTTGATGATGAATCGGACTGCTAACCACTCCTCCCGAGAACTGCTGAGGCGGTGGTTGTTCAGATGCAGAATGAGGTGATGCCATTCCTCCGTGACGCATCATCATCGGATCCATCGTTAATTACGTCCACGCACTCATCCACTCGGTAAGTTTTGAAGGTGCGCCGAATTTTCTGTGAAATACCAAATTACAATAAGTTGAACTGCTGAAGCTGCAGAACATTCGTGAAGGGACGACCTTGTGCAGCTACATTTTATTTGAATTAACCCCAAACCAGAGACAAAGCCAAATAGATGATCTTCACATAAAATAAAGCAACGCGATTAATGAATTTAAAACACTCACCAATAAGTTTTCGTAAACGTCACTTTCACTTAAACTGGTAAACAATATTTATTCCCCAGTAAATTCTAAACTTCGCGGTTTCTGCCAACCTCATTTGTAGGTGCTGGGGACAAATGAGAATGCATCGATTCGGTGATGGACGCGTCCTTTAGTACATGATTTCACAAAAAATTAGAAGCATAAAGTTTTGTGTAGGAATCACTAGTTTCTTTATTTTTGGAAGGAAATATAATAAATTTCCGAAGAATATTCCACAAATTGCACACAATTATGAGTTTGGAAAGTGATTAAGAGTTTACAATAGTTACATTGCTTCGTTGAGGCTTTTTCATAACATCATATCATAACTGATATTTAATTATTATAATAATTACACCTGATGTACTCTCTGCAACATAAATCACTTTTAAAGTTTGGTCGAACTTATAAAATATACCTTTTCCTAAATGACTATCCATTCTCTAGATACATACCACCGGTTGAACATAAAATCAAGGTTGAACCTGTAATTAATTGCATTGAACAGAATTAAATTATTACATCTACGGAGGCCTGAATAACATTGTCAGTTTGACAGTCAGCAGTGACATGCATTTCTAAGCTATTATTTTAGATTCTACTGCATGGTCGTAAAGACGTAATTTCTAGTATCGATAATTATACGAAATAGATACATTTTCATATCTTATATTACCTTTCTACAGAAATACTGTGTAAATGCATTATTGGTCATTAAATGCTAAACATGTGGAATATTTAATTGTTGGTCTGAAGTTAAAAGGCCGGAACATTATTTTGTGTAACACAGTAATGGGTACGAGGTAGGCTGCCTTAAAATTACTTGTCGGAATTTGGACAAGACTGACAGTTAAACGTCCTGGGAGGAAAGTAATTAAAGACAGAATGCATTATACTGAAAAGCTTCTTAGGAATAGAATGTCAGCACAGATGTTTGGTTTCCTCTGACAAGTAAGAATGGAGGAAGATCTTTGCTCATCATCTCCAACCAAGCCATGTACAGTGGAGCAGAAACTTGTCCCTTTCGAGGCATTGGAAGTGTCCTGAAAACAAAAGACATTTTAGATAAGTGACTCGAGGTAAAAACACTGTTGCTGATTCATCTCCAATTCCAAAGCTTCTAGTCTAACTTACATAACGACGAAAGTGGAGTCCCTGGAATGCAACTGAAGAAGCTCCCTAAGCCGAAGGTGCCTGTTGGTCTTTTCACGAAGGCTCATCAATTCCGACTCGGTGATGGAGCATCCATCCTCATTGTCTTCAGATTTTAATGGGGCAATAAGAGCATCAAACTCTTTCTTGGTCGATTCTTGAGCTTTCTTCGTGATGTCAGGAATTACAATTACATCACTGTAATCAATTCGGAACTTGGAAAGCAATGCTGCCATACTAAAAATAAAAGTCAGGAGTTCACAGTTAGTTTAGAATCCAGAAATTCACAATTACAAATGAAGTGAATTAGCTTGCGTGATTTACTTTCTCTGCTCCCGTCCTAACTCGTCTTTTCTACTTGTCAATGTGAAAATCCTTAAAGTGCATCCTGCGAATTGCGATCGAGTGGTCAGAATGTATGGAATAAGGATGGTCAAGCCTCCATCATCGTACAGCCACCACACATCAATAGTTCCCTTCTTTTGCTTTCTTTGGAATTGTGTCAAACTGGATATCACATGTCTTGGAAGATCTGCTCCACCTGGACCCTTGTACATATTAGAGATGGAATGTTTCCTGGAACGTTTCTTCGAACGCAGAGTGGGCAGCTGTGGTTCCTCTTCTGGAAGCGTTTTCCTCTCAACCTTCGGGGATGAAGGAGGACTGCTCGCTTCACTGCTTGTTCCGTCTGTAAATCCCAACAGAAATGTTACTATTCAAGTCTCACGACAGTTCATAGGCACGAATTTATATTTGCAGAATAATATGCTGACAAACCAAACTCAATAAACAAAACTTATTTTTTCTAATTTTGCGACGTAAAAGTGAACATGCGGATAAAATATTATACTATGTAATCAGTGTGAGGTGCGTGCGAGTGCAATCCATTCCACGGCAAAAGAAGTTCACACACGATAAATGACACTGGACTCACCAAGAACCGAGTAAGCTGTAAGATATACCATCGCAGCGGATCGCAAACTTCTTGAATCCGCTAATTATTCATATAATTTTCCGTAATTGCAATTTTCACGTTGAATATAGCGATCAATAAATTATTGTTAAAACTACAATAAATGGCTACATGATTTAAATAATATAAATTATCTATCCTGCTGGTTATTAATTTAATGATTGCGTGTTGAGCTCACCTTGAGAAAGTTGAGACTCGGATTGATTTCTAACCATGTCTTGCTTGTCTTTCTTATTCTTAACGTCTAAAAGCTGTTGAGGAGTCAATTGATCCTCTTCTTCGATAACGTGAGAGTAGTCAAGTCCTTCTGGAACTCGAAGGATTCCCACTGACAGGTACATGTCCAGCGCTTCACTGTAGGAACACAAAACATGCAAAGGTCAGCTAATCTTCTGATGAAAATGTTGTGGTGCATAGAACCACTAGTAAACGTACTGGATCACGTTGAAATATTCCTTCAAATCTTGCTTGGATTGGTTATTTCCTTTCTTGGCCCAGTCTCCCTTATATCCCATGAGCACCATGTTCGGTCGAAGCTTTCCAAGTCCGCAAATCTGCATTATTGAGTTCGCTCCCTTCTCGAAACTGTCATCTTCGATTAAAGAGTAAAATCCCTTCCTTTTATGTCGGGCTAGCCAAGTGTACGCTTGTTTCGCCAGTAAAGACTTGACTTTTTGGTTGTAAGGACCCTGAAATCGTATAACAACCACACTTTACATGACACTCTAGAAACTTTTTTGATGACATTATCCGTGTGTGTCTGTCGCTGTCTAGTTACCTTCACGATATGACCGCAAACCATTAGAGAAAGATTCTTCACGATAAGATACGTAAAGTCAATCAGCGGTGGTCTTGATCCAGGCATTCCAGTGAGGACGAGAATCTGAGGTCTGTAATTCTTGACGTGTTCTTCTACAAGATTCAAATCTTGGACGGACTTCAATGCAGAATTGTAACTTTGAGCTTGTGTAGAAGATCCCCAGTTAACTTCGGGTTTACGATAAGACACATACAAGTAGAGAAAGCTGACGCATCCCACAGTGATAAGAGCAGTGACCCATGACATCAGGAACATAACAGCGATGCAAAGAAAACATCCGATCAAGCTGACCCATGCGTTGTAGTACTTAAAGGCAGGTCTCCATCCAGGGGACTTAGTTATAGTTGCGTGGAACACAGAAAAGTTAATAAGGAAGTACGCCATCAAAAAGAAATTAGACAGGAGAGGAGCAATGGCATTCAATTCACCTGAAATGAAACGATTCCAAACCAAAATATAGTTAGTAATTTTTTAAATAGCATTCAGCTCCTGTGAATTAGTTAAATAAGAATAACTTACCGATAAGGAGGCATCCCAAAGAAATAATGAATACCAGGATGTAACCTCTCACCGGATCATTGTTAGCTCCGTACCCTTTGGCGAAGAAGAAGATTACTGGATACAGTTTGTCTTTGCATAAAGCCTAGAAACAATCAGGAAATGTTTAGCTACTGCTACTTGTGAGTAAATTTTCGCAATAATTTAAGACATACCTGGAACACTCGAGGAGCACCAACCAAACTGGCAATGGCAGATGATAAGGTGGCAGCGAAGCATCCCATGTAGATAAGCGGACCCCAGGAGGAAATCAATTCCATGACTTGAGCGCTGTTGTACATTCCATACTCGCATTCTCGGTCACTGCAGTCGGTATATGAAGTGTAGTTCACATCCGTAGTGCCATTCATTTCGTAAAGATATTCCGTGACATTTCCACTGGCCTCGCGAAGGGCACATCCTCCCATCATCACAGCGTATCCAATGTAAGAGATGTAGGTTACAGTGATGGCGAGTAAAGTTCCCTTTGGAATTGCACTCGCTGGGTCCTTCAAGTCACCAGATAAGTTGGCTCCTGCAACAATTCCTGTCACAGCTGGAAAAAAGACTCCGAATATTGAAAAGAAGTCTTGGGGGGTATCGTCATCTCCATAAGCCGTTCGGTAGTCAGACCAGAAGTTGGTGGCAAAAGTTTCCGCTAAGAATCAAGGAATTATCTATAGAGTCAATATATTTTAAAATTCTTGTTCTAATAATTTTATATAACTTACCATTGTATCCAATAAATCCCTGAGCCTTTTCTTTATCATCTTCTGGACCGATGAAACTTCCTACGACGAAATCAACCTGAGCAGCGATGAGGACGAAGAGGAGGAACATTTGTGTCTGAAATCATGTTCATTTACAGTCAGTACTTTTATTTTCATTGTTTAGTTGGCATTGGCTTAGAAAAATTGTAATCTTACCCTGGTGACCCAGTCCATTCCAAGAAACGCAATGACGAGGATGGTAATAAGGACACCAATACCAACGATTCGAATATCGTTTAAGCCCCCATCAACAATCTGTCCCCAATCGTTAGCACGCAGTAAATCGTTCAAAGACTCGCAAAATCCAACGATGTACATAGACACGGCGATGGAATTGGCAACGGTGAACATAAGACCGATGGCAGCTCCGAATTCGGGTCCAAGTGAACGGGATATCATGTAGTAGATTCCACCTCCTTTGATCTGACCATTGGTACTCACGGCAGACATGGAAAACGCAGTGATGAAAGTCACCAAATTCGCCAAGCTGATGAGCAAGAATCCTTCCACTGATAAGGATTCACAAATTAAGGAATTAATTAACCCTTCAATTACCTACATAATTCTTTTGTATAATGAATCAAGTAACAAGCTTACAAACTCCTGCTTGTCCGATGCACCAGGACAGCCGCAGGAACAACATGACACCCCAAATGTTCAGCATACATCTCATCTATCCATTTGGAATATTACTTTTAAAATTCTGATTGGCTCATGTATTGTTGATGTTAAATAATATACATGAAGCATTATCAAAATTGAAATTTCATCTTACCAACACTCCTTCTAGCCATCCGAACTTAACAACTTTGCCTTTGAGTGCTTCTATTTCATCTTCGTCTGGTTTGGACTGCAACAATGACAAAAGATATGGTAATTAGTTAATTGCATCACTGCATAAGTTTTTGAAACTGCATAGAATATGATATTTTCATTTGTCTCATGGAGCACCGGATGCTTAACAGACGTACAGTAGTCTTATCTTTTTTACTTTACCCTTCAGACTCACCTTTGCATACATCCACTAAAATTGACCGTGCATTGTACTTATTTCATTCTTCTGACACTTAATATTAATGAGCTTTGATTTTTTGTCTAGATTCTTGCATTCGTCTCAAATGCACTTTAAGCTGATGAATGCGATTTACATTTTTCATTCTCCATAATCATTGCATAAGAAGCGAGTTTTGAATGTTCTTGTAGCAGAAGATACACAGTACGAAGTATAAGGACAAGTCATCCACATTCGTTACATCTACTGTTTGACAAGTTAATATCATGCAGTATGTCATTTTCAAAGAATCTTCTTCCAATCTTTGATTATCAGACGCAAAAAATATGTTTGTATCAAAATAGCTGTCCTTGGGCTATTCTTGGTAAATTTTACATTAATATTTTTGGTTCAACTCACTAGCGTGAGACTATTATTATTATTCCAGCCAAATATGCAGATGAGTAAAATTCTATTATTGTCAGTTGTAAGAATCACCTTCAACAGATTTTTCATAGAAGCTTTTTTTCTTTCTTAAAACTCAGAATAAGACATCATCATTGCACCTGAGACAAATCAAGTTCAAGGTACAAATCTACTCCGATATTTCAATGCAAAATTCGTATATTAATGCAAGTAAAATATATTTGCCTGGTACTTCTCGTGTTTTATTTTCCTTAATGGAGTTTTATTGCATGGATTGATGGAACAGCTATTTTATTGCAGTGCCAAATTGAGCTGCATTCAAACTTTTAATTGGCTGCGATATTTTAGTTTTTAATGGTTCAGAGA
>JAQGAC010002182.1:0-11054 GCA_034696585.1 Isotomurus maculatus
AGAAGTAACCTCAGCGAAGGTTACAACTACCTTTTAGACAATTAGCATGTCTAAAGAAGGGAGGTAGAACATCTCCTTAATATTCATAAAAGCATGATATGCTTATGAACTTAAGTTCTATTCTACCAAAAATGGGACTTAACAATATGATTACAATCGAACATATTGAAGTCTAGAACTGTAGTGTCCGAATTTGTTCCAATCGCAATAAGATACAGTATCCCTCATGTTTGCAGAGACAGCATATGCCTAATAAATGTTTTCAATTCTTCCAGGCGCATTTTATTTTTAAGCTAAAGTTTTATTACTATACAATTTTCTAAAATAATACCGGTTAGTTGAGCTATCACATTATTTTTCAAAGCATAATATTAAGCTAATAACTTGGTTGTCCCGTCTTCAGAGAATTCACTAGGATTGGAAGGTTTGCATTATGTTTAATTTCTATATCCTTTCTAAAATTATGAAGGCTGAAATATATTTGATAACATTTAGGCTGTCAAAAAGGACTTAAGTTACAAGTAAAATATTTCACTTCTAGTTGTTACTTTCATTAGTTATGAATGTTACAAAAAATTGACCACTTATCAGTTTGTTGTTCAAGCAAATGTGTTTGCACAAGGATCTTGTTTTGTATTAAGTTCATCATTGTGACAAATGTCCACCTCAGAACATGAATAATCGACATCAATTTTCAAAGCAAAGGCTGTCATAAAATATAAGTTTGAAGTATCTTTTGAGAGGTAGAAGCAGTAAAGGAAATAAATTGCAACAAGCCATCGGAACCCGTGGAAAGGGCGGAGCTTTTTCGAATCCCGAAGATTTTAAATATGCTATCGGAAGTTTCTCTCAAACATTTGGGACTTCTATATATCACCCTTTATTCTGAATGCCGGCCGAGACCTCAACCTGTCGTTCCGGAGTCAAATATTCCGTTCACGGCGCTTATACTGTGGTTGGGATCTTTAAGATCCTGTTAGGAAACCTCTCATTTCACAGGAAATCCTAAAATATAAGAACTGATCAGACCCTCTTTTATCGTTCAGATCGCTAATATCTCGCTCAAGACACTAAAATCTCTCTGGTGGCCTTAAAATCTCTGGTAACCTTAAAATCTCTTTTGGGACACTAAAATCGTGCTTGGCTGTCTACGTAGTTGGGGAGCATTAAATATTCCTCGGTAGTCTTGGAACCAAACAACACGTTCAGGACCCTACATCTCAATGCGGAACCTAACATCTCGTTGGGTATTCTAAAATTACGTAGCGATTATAAAATTTGGGTTGTCTATGTGCGCAGTATATCCACGATCAATCAAGGGTTAATATTAAAGACGCGGTCAATCCCAAGTCAATATATAGTGCACGGTCAATTCGCCTTTAATATCAATGACACGGTCAATCTACGGTCAATACTAAGGGCACGGTCAACATTAAAGGCACGGTCAATCCACGGTGTATGTTAAGGATGCGGCCAGTCTACTGTCAATTCTAAGGACATGGTCAATCCACGGTTTATACGGTCAATCCAATGTTTCAAATCCTCGTAATCAACGGTTTGCACGTTTGACAGAGGATTGACCGAGGATACCGTGGATGACCATGTATTTCAGTAGAACCCTTGCAGTTCCTAATGGCTCACTGTGTATTCTTATATCATGTCTAAGATAATTAAATCGCGGATCCTAACATCTGACTTCGATGGGGATCCTAGAATCTTCTTTGGAGAGTATATAGTCCTGAAATCGTGTTGGGGATCTTGGGGATTCTACATTTCGTTGTGGACAATAACATATCGTTCGTGACTTTTGCCTGTTTTACGTGGCATTTGATCTAGTATCGAGGCAAATTGATTATATGACGCTCTCAAAAAACCCCAAATTTTCAGCAGTTGATTAAAGCTTGGTCACTCCTACAAACACCCTGACATAAGCCAATTATGTACGTAGATGATTCTAGTCAGGAAGTTCATTTGACCAAATTTACCATCAATATTACTGACATGTTAACTACGTTCGTTTGATAAAGAGGCGTACATCCAATTGCTGGAATTTGTCGCGACGTACCCATTGAAATCACATCGATTTGGGTACGTTTTTCCATCGATTAACTGTCAAAAATAAAACCTACACCAAGCAAATTCTCGAAGCCCACATTATATTTGCCCGTATAGGAGTGTACTGATATAGGTACAAATATCGCAAAAATCCCAAAATGTCGTGCCTCTGGAAGTTTACATAATTAAGTGCGGCCACCTGTTCAGTTACTCTGATATTTTCCCCCGAAATATTTGAAAATAAGGTTAACATTCCTTAATTAGTGGTTGCTAAGGGCTGAGAGAGTGCCCAGATAGCCCAACTTAACTGCAATCACTATTTCAATAATACTGTAGAATTGCATGTTCATAAGTTGTTTCTTCGTAAATCTACTGTACGATTTGTAACCATATTGACATTACAGAATTTACTTAATCACCCCAACGGGCTTCTAAGTTAATAAAATAAGCTCAACGTTTGCCTTTGCCTCGCGTGTTTTAAGCATCGCAGTCTAATATTGTTTCCAAAAAACACCATGCCATCCGTTTTCCAAACATACTGTGAAGTTCTGTGAAGTTTGATGGACGTATGTTTATTAGTTTGTGAGAAAATGGCGACCAATAAAAGGGAGACGGCCGAACACATTACGTACTCCTAGAAGCCAAATTTTACAAGCGCTATAAATATGTGTCTTCACAAAAAATATCCTGCAATCCTGCTTGTAGTTTTCATCAACAACTATACATGTGGTTTAGTCTATGATTTCTTTTCCGCTAAACTAGATTTACTGTTAACAAACGTCTCCCCATTATGTCAAGTAAAACTGGTTTACCTTTCAATGGATTCTCAAAACCTACAGGATCCACCTATTCCACTGGAAATTATTAAGCTTCAAACGTCCAAGCCGTATGCGTTTATGAAGAACCTTGCAAATAGTTTCCATTTTAATCCTGTGGCACATAACAGGAGCATTTGTAGATTTCTTATGTATTATATAAAATATAATGTAACCAACGGATTAGCTTACTTCGAAGAAACAAGTCCCTCAGTTTTAGCGTATTCTATGTTTATTTCTGACAAGATTTATTTTCATGGACAGGACAACAACTACCAGTTTCACAAACTTACATACCGTTTAATTTTGAAAACTAATTCATTTTTTGATGCTTCACCGAGATTACTTCGTTCATTCAAAACTTTTGAGCCTCAAGAAGGAGGTTTTTACAGGAACTTTTTCAAAGTTCTCCATTGGGAGCGATATTCTGTATTGGCGTTTTCTACAAGTTTTCTAACATTCTGCCGGATAAACTTCTATGAACCAAAAATAAATATTAACCGTGATTGTGACATAATTCCACAAGAATATAAAAAACAACTGCTCTCAAGTAATTGGCAAACAACCCATTGGATTGAATTAATAGAGTCAATTTTTGGTTCCTTCATACTACAGAAAACGTGGACTATGTCGGAAACTGTATTGAATCTCCAGCGGAAGTGCTGGCCACCAGTTAAAAACACAAATCCTTTTACATCAGCATACCCCATTCAAATTCTAGGAGAGGAGATAATACGTAAAGCAAATGGGACGTTAGTAGCAAAAAGGATTGCTTACAAGCCCCCTGACCTTAACGGGAGAATATACGTTGATAGAAAAAGCTTAACTTCCGACAAGGATACGATTACAGCCTGGGAAACTACAAACCTTTTGACTTGTTACGATGAACCAAAAATCTCATTTTATATGTACGTCTCACCGTTTGACATAGTTACTTGGATAATAACTTTTGTTCTGTTTATCTACGTGTGCCTTCTTATGCATAAGTTACGAGAGTTCTATAAAGAGAGTTTACGCAGGGTTTCATTTTCCCCGTTTCTTTTTATGCTAGGAACCTTAATTGAAGAACCTTATGATCTGCCACTAGAGTTTTGGAAAATTAATGCATTCAAGGTTCTTATCGTTCCGTGGATGTTTGTGGCAATTATTCTATCAAACTGCTACAATAGCTTACTTATCGCCCAAGTAAACTCACCACTACAGAGACATGGAGTCAAAATTATAAATGACGTTTTTTGTCCTCTCCCAAGTGATTTCTATTTGTGTAAGACATGCCTTAATGACACTGAGAAACAGGAGCATGTAGCTAAAGCTCTAAAGAGCTTTTATTTCGCTTTCAGATCTTTCTATACACAGTATGAGAGTGAGTTCTATTTGGAAAATCTTCAGGAGCAGATCAAATATCAGAGCCTGTCGGAAGCAAAAGGATGCTTTGCAATTTTGCTGCACCCACTTCCAAACTATACTGTCGGAATGTTAGGTTGGGCGTGGGAAAAGTTTGACATGGAGATCTCCGCCAAAAATGCCCATTCAAATATATTGAGGGAATACATCTTCAGTGTCAGCACAGGATTGTTGACGCCACTAAGTAGACACTATCCCATTTTAGATAACATTAATCAAAGCACAGGAGTCTCAGAGAGTTTTTGGTCCTACTTGAAAAATAACTCTCATATTCATGTAGGGAAAAGTGCTGTCGAATGGGAGATTTCAAAATGCGGAAAGTCTGTTTTATTGGGTCGAATGTCTCAACTAAAGCAAGAAAAGGAATACTTGCAAAATGCTTATGGTCCACGTAAAAGGTTTTATATTATAGATAATTGGGTGACAAAAATTATATCTGGGTGGGTGTTCAAACCCAATAATGCAGTATCCAAAGTGCCACTTTACTTCAAACGTATTTATGAGTCTGGAATTCATTTTCAAGTAAAGAAATCTATTCTGTACAGAGAAATTCTGACCCGATACCAAGGGACGAAATTAATTTTAAAAGAAAACAACGAAAAAGAATTTAATACTGAGTCAATGAGTTTGAATGGATCTGTACAAACCGTTATCTTCTTGTGGATTATTTCGATTTCATTTGCGGTTTTAATATTGTTCGCGGAGATGATATTCCACTCTTTGCGTTGCTTCGTTAAAATACTAAAGTGAATGAGGGTCAGCAAATCCTTCGTCACCTTTGAACGAATTCCTTTAAAATTAGGCCTAAAGTTCAAGCTCCTTGGGTTACAGGCTTACAGCTTTGGCGCCGCAAAAAATAAACTAGCACGATGTGTGGTATACGTTAAGATGAAATCACAAGCATAACACAATTTATTTATATTTTGGATGCATGTTTAATTGCTACGTTATGTGGCTTACCCACATCTTGGGACCCATGTTTGTATGGTTTTATGGAGAGCCCATCACAGGGTTCCACTGAGGTTTTTAAGAGACATTGCAGGCACTCCCAGACTAACATGCTGATTGATTTGTGCATGATGTTCATTGTGAATTATTTCAGAATTTTGAAACACCTTCAGTTTATGAGTATTTTAAAAATATTTGAAATTCGGAAGCTTGGAATTCGTTTATTTCAAATTTTTGGTCATCCTAGACAAAATTTTGAGAAATTTGTGTTTAAATTTGATTTAAACCTTGTTTTCGGTTTCTTATATCTTCGCCAATGGTAATCTCCGTTACAACGCTAATGTTAAAATTCGTAAACTTAACACAGAAAGCTATAGAAGAATTATTATTGGTGAAGATACAGTAATGTATAAATAATGTTTTGAGTATAATCAAACCGTGACTTATTTTCATTTAAATTGGGGCCCGAGTAAAACCAATTGTAAGTTAACGCTCATAAAGGTAATCGAAAAATATTAACGCAAATTTTGGACCTTAAGTATCTTTGATTGAACAATATTTTTACTGCTCCGTTTGTTGTAGCTTACCTGCAAATTTAATCCTTCTCTCTACAAACGTGACTCCTTCCGGTTCTACAAACCATCCACTTAGTTGCGGATATTCATGTACGAGGAAGATGGCACAGACTACGATGGAAGAAACATTTATGTCGCGCAGATAATTTTGTGACCAACTAAATTAAGTTTCAGGTGAGAAATACAAAGAACTTCGGATTGTCTGGTGCGGAACCAACCAGAGCATTACAATTCCGTTTCAGACAGATTTTCTGTATTTGAGATCAATGGTTAATTACACACTTATGCTACTTTTAAGTCCTCCACAACTTGATACAAATCCTCATAATTACTATTTACGATAGATACACACATACCATCCGGATCCTCCAAATATTCCAAAAATAGTAATATTTAGGAGCTTGTTGGATTGTTTAAATACCCTATTAGAATATGGGGCATTTTCGTGCACTTATGCAACCCCATTCTCCTAGTATTAACGAGTTAACCAAATGTAGTGGACAATTATAACCGAACATAACATCGAGGATTCAAAATCGAAGCAATTAACGTTATAAAAGCAAATGAATTTACAATATTTGTCAACCAATATGGACCTTATAACTCGAATTTGTCAACTCGAAAGTTTGAAATAGGACAACGTCTTTTAGTCATTACCTAACCAAATTTCAAGCCATCTTTTAGAATTCAATGCATATTCATTTCAGAAATATTTATTTAATTAGAACATTTAGACAAAATAATTTTAAATTTACTTTAATATCAAATCGACTTATTACATTTTGTTTTGAAGCTGCTGAAAAGGAAGTTTAGTCTTTAAAACATGACCAAAGTTCACTTTTATGTTTAATTAAAGTTAGTCAGTTTGAGTTTAAGAATTTGTAAGCGGACACAACAAAAATTAATCAATAGAACAAAGTGCTTAATTTTAATTATACGATAATAAATCTACTAATGGTTTGAAAGGAACTTTTTACCAAGTGATATTTCACCCAATCTTTTGCAGTTTGGTTACAATTGTTTCTTCCAAATTAAATTTTTTTAAACGCGATTTAGAGTATTTTGTTTGGGGTGTTTTGGTGTTATTACACGAAAATTTTAGGAACTTCAAATTACCAATGATTTAAAAATTTTCAATGCATTTCTATAAAATGGAATAATTTTGAATGATTCTTGAACCCATGACGACCTCTTTACCGATGCTTGGGATTGCCTGGTGCTTCCGAAATTCTTGCATCATCCATATTATCGGCCTCAGTTGAAAAGAAATCATCGCTGTTGTCTGTGACTGTCTCCAAATGACCATCACAACTGTCAGCTGACAATCCTTCCTCAGTTTCCAACACCGCAACAACGTCTTGTGATTCATCTAAATATATCAGAAGCAGGCATGGAATAAATTTATCTTCAGTAAGGCTTGTTTGGTTTACTTATAGAAAGGTATAAAAGGCATACCTGAACAATCGCAAATCTGCATGCTCTGGACATCATGTGGAGCAAAGCCACTAATACTTAGGAACTGAGTATTAAACTGAGTCTTCGGCTGAGAGCATTCTGTGGATGAGAAGAGGTAAACGCAGATTCCATTTTCAAGAGGGTCAACAATCATCATAAAATCCATCGACATCGTCCAGGGAAGCTGCTGGCACTCTCCAATAGTAACGTTGAAGGACTCAAATTTCCCTGACAGTTAGTTAAGTATTACAGCAGTGAGTAGTCGCATATTTTAATACTTGACAGTTCAGACGAAAATAGTTTATCTGTGGTAGAATATCCTACTGTGTATTCCTGAGACGATTTAGTGTAGCACCTTTTGTCCACGTTCAACTTCTCGCATGCCTTGACAGACCCTAAATCGTTAAGTGTCACAAACCATCTTGCAATTTCTCCAGTTATTATAAGTTGGTCGTCAACGCAGTAGAAGTCTTCAAAAATTTCAAAGCAATTGGAGTCGCCGACGTCAAACTGAGAGTTCTTTATTTGCTCAGCAGTGAAGTGCCGAGAACTGAGGCAGTCCTCTGTCACAGTCAAAGTGATTCCTACCAAATCAAAAATATTTCAAACTTTATCAGCCACCACTTCGTTAGTATGCTTACCTACACTCACTATGTTATTCCTTTATCAATAAAATTATTATTATTATTATTACGTAAGTGCAGAAAAAATTAATGCTAATATACTTAAAGGAACTATTTAGGTGTAGATTAATAACTTACATAGTTTTTACCTTCTTTGATGTTGGTCTCCAATGCAACATGATCCAAACCGGCTGGCGGAGCTCCGGTTACCAAATTCACGTAGCACAAAACAGGCAACACAAAAAACAAAACACTTCCACCCATTTTATTTCCAAAACCGTTAATCAAAGATACACAAAAAGCAAAGTTCTTCAACGAGCTCAGAGTCTAGACTGGGAGACGAAGTTTTGTCTCCAGTATTCCTCTTAAACTTGTAGTGTATAATCTCGTGAGGGAAAGATGACTCAACCAGTCACAATTGGATTTATGCAGCAACTTTCTTAAAATGTTCCCACTCGCAGTAAGTGGCACATAATCAACACTTCACGCCACACTCAGTTGATCAACAGAACAAATCAGACTATCAAGTTTCACTGGTCTTTCCAAAGTGTTTTTCTTGTCACCCGAGTTAGTGACACTTGCTTAAACTTTAGGAGTAAAAAACGGACACTCTTGTGAATGATTATTTTAAGTATAAAAATACCACAAAATTAACGACGTAATTAAATGCCAGGATGAAACTTCGTGAATGAAAAAGCGGATTCCTTTTCTGCGTGCAACAAAACTAAATAAAAATAAAAATGAATGCTTTAATTCTTGTGTTAAATCACTGCGCACTGGTTCTATCCGATGCAGCTGAGGATGAATAATTTTATGACTTTGCTTCACACAGAAAAACAGCACGCCACAGCTTTGACATACTCTCACTGATTGGGAGTTGCGTAGATTGTTGGTTGTCAACATTGGAGATTCGAAGAATGTTTGTAATTATATAATAGTACATTTGTAGATCTTTAAAAATATATCAATGAAGCCTTACTCGACGACTACAAATGTTTTAATCAACGCGCAACGCCTCGAAAAATGTAACTCTGCATCGGTCCAATTACATTGCAGATTTTGACTAATTTCTCAGTTTAAATAAATAATTACGCATATTTATACGAAAAAAGTACTAATAGACATGGGGCGTAAAATCTAAATAGCATAGTAGAACTTCAGAATTAGCTTATTTAAATCATTAAGTAGATATTTTAATACTTAAGCTCACTGAGTAAGTGTTCAACCCTTTCAGAATGATTCCATGTGTGTACTGTGCACGTCAAACCTGCTTTTAATAATAAGCTGAGGTCTCCAATATCTGCATAATTGCAGAAAAAAACGATGGTTGTTATTTAAGTGTATAATTCTGCTTTGAACAGATTTATGAAGGAGACAATTATGATTTCAACGTGATATAACGACACACAGTATTATTTGTAGGTTCTGCTTGTTGGATACAAGTTTCATGTTGGTACGCTATGGGGTTAATGCCAGTTTGCCTTTCATCAGTTGAGTGCTACGTAATTTGCTTAGCTTTAGAAGGCAATAAATCAGCAGTCAAATACTTTTAATCTCATCTGTATGATATTTTGCATGTAAAATATGTTAAAGACGTTAATCGTACATTTTACGATTCGATTGCATAAGCTACCCTAAGGGGCTGTCCATAAACTTTGTGGTCTAGAGGATGAGGGGAGGGGGTGACTCAAATACCACCAAATTGCCACGTGAGGGGGGAGGGGTCCTAATTCTTACCACGTGGTTTAAACATGCAAGTTTTCTATTCAAGAAATCTAAAAAATTATCTCAACTTCACTAAATAATTACATTATTGCATGAAATTTCTAGCTAAGAGTTGTTGTTGCAGACTTCGTTTGAGGTGGGTAAAGATAATGAACCTTGATCAAGGCAAAGATAGATTACAAAGCACACTAAAATAAAAATGTCGTTGTAAAATTAGGCGGAACAGTTTTTCTCCTACACCTGGCGTCAGGAGGTGGGGGTATTGGAAATGCCACGACGAACCATGACTGGGGATTGGGGGTTCAAAAGGACGGAATTTTATGCCACGAGGTTTATGGACAGCCCCAAAGAAGTTATGATAGCAGTAAATAAATGATTATCTTTTGTAGTAATTTGTATTCTCTCCACATTTAAAGTACCAACTACCTTTTATTCTCAGTCTGTCCGAGTGTTTACTGAGATACGGTCCCAGTACTTAAGTGCAAAAGTTACCCCACTTTTACATCACAAAAATATTAGTATTAGTGTCTTGAACACATTTACGCTTTTCTATAAACATAATCGCCATAAACAAGTCTGACTAACAAACGCCTATAAATAAGTCTAAACATCTAACCAGTCACCCATCTGCATGCTTTATAGTTTTTCTGTAATCCTCGGCATTGGTTTTTATTTGCATTAAATAAAGTTTTGGTAGCAATAACATGTCACAAATCAAAATTTAGGACTAAACAATATTATCGTGATTTTAATTCACAATAAATAAATTGATAAATCTTAATTTACAATAAAACCATAAATTAGTGAAAAATCTCGTGAGCTTATTTCTTTAGAAGAGAAATTAATCTTTAATGAAAAAAAGATTTTAATTCTTCGAATAGTTATTTTTCGAAGCATGTGATATGAGTGTTTAGAGTTCCAACAAAAAATCAGCCAAGTTTTTCCAGCAATAAGTTAGTAACCAAAGTTAGCTTCCTGCGTTTTCTAACTTCACACAAGAATATTACAAAAGTCAGTAGTAGAAATCCAGCCCAGACAGAGAAGACCGGAATCAGGTTTACTAGGGAAACAAATATCTTGCTTTCAACCGTAGGATTCTGCAGTGCACGACGAAATGATTTTGATTTTCGAGAAATATGTTGCCTCCATCTTGGAACCATTCCAGCTTCAAAAAACAACGAAGTGTAATAAAGCTGCTTTTGCGAAAAGCTGGAAAAGAATTGAACTCTGATTGAAGCCTCTCCGAAAGGTTCCTTTACATAATGACAATGAATAGTCATTTTGTCGGTACTGTATTTAACGGTGTTAACAATATGCTTATCCCGTGTGATTTCATGGTTAGACTTGCTTCCTACTTGCAAATATCCGCGAAGTCTTGTTCTGTTCTCGTAAACTAGTGACCTAACTATAACACGACTCACGCTTTTACGCGAGTCAATAAGAATAACCGACAC
>JAQGAC010002183.1:0-11053 GCA_034696585.1 Isotomurus maculatus
CTCATGAGAGGAAGCCGAGCATATTCCCGTTCTAGCGTGAGTCCAGGGATGAATCCACTGGACCACGTAGCCGTGGCATTCCGGGGGGATCTATACCGGGAATTACGGCAGTTGACTAAATTGCATCACCTGATAATTCTTTGTGTATGATTGTTTCCAAGTTTTGTATGATTCGATGACTATGCAGTTTGGTTGGAGTCAAATGTAGAGATCTTTCTAAAGTTTTGAAACAAATGCTTTGAACTAAGTTTCATCAGTTCTTTGTAGGTTAAAAAGGTTTATGACTAATAAAATCGAAGCAGGCACTTAATTGAATCATTTAACTTATTCAGCACGCCATATGCACGTCACAACAGGGGGATCTGGAGGTGGCACTTGATTTATCTGGAACTCCGTCAGGTCGAGATTCAAAGCGCCGAACTGCAAGGCCGCCGGCCGAAGTAATGCTGACACAATCTGCTCAATCAGTCGATTCAATTAGCGTAGATTGGTCGATAGATTTCGAGGCCTCGTCGACAGATTTCGTAAATCGCCGGGGGCATGGTAGATGGAGAGTTCCATTTTTGACTTCTTTCCATTGTTGACGGTGAAGCGTTAAGTGTTCAACAAGGAGAAGAGGAGTGAATTCTAACCACGTGTCAGGCTACAGGAAGGGAAGCGGAGAGGAATCCCTGGAAACTACAGGATGGGTCAGCCAGCTTGTGAATTTGGTCGAGGGCATCGCGTAGTTGTTTACTGTGTCTTCGTCTCAAGTGATCAGTTTTTGGGGAAGGCACAGTCATTCCCTAAGGCTTAATATCTCGAGTCTATTCTTTACAAACATTAATGTTAGAAATTAGCAAGGCATACAATCAGTTTAACCAGCTGAACATGTGGCTCCGACTTTAAGTATTGTAACGTCCTGGTAAGTTTGACCTACGAGTCCAGCGACGGGAAATGTCGGATAGATTCTACGGATAGGACTAAAAGTCGTGTAAGACAAAGTTCATTTAATATTTTGAAGGAAACAAGTCAAAGAAACTTTATTAGAAATATAATTAAAGAAACAAAAATATAATAATTCCTTAAACTATGACAAGAAATTAACCTAAAAGGATTCCTCGAATTAGATAGCTCTGGGAAGGGAATGCACATCCTTCCCATTCGAGCGCATTAGACTGAATACCGAGGAACCAGCCAGGCAATTGTGGCGAGTCCTCGAGGTAAGGAGTGAGGTGAATAACCTCCTCCTTCCTACTCTTCCTAACACTACACATTACTCCCTTCCATACAAAACCTGACCTACATTTTATTAACATCGGTAAGGTATGGGAAATGATGGCAGCCATCATACAATTTAATACACTCTTAATTAATTAATTACTCAGTAACTAATTATCAAAATTACAAAATCTTTCGTCATCATTTTACACCATACTGTTATGCATATAATAAACCTAATTTTGTAAGAAGATGAATCTCCTACGATGACCTTGAGGTCCAATAAGTATATGGGGCGAAGTGCTACCTGTTCCTGTGAAGTACATAGCTCCTAATCGTATGGAGATTAAAGACGACAAGTATCTTAGGGAGATGACTCTTAAATATGGACTTATAATTACTTAAATGTAGACCCAGAATATATGATGGAGGATACGCTATAACATGATAAAGTTACAGTGTATTGCTCGGAATGTTAAGCCACTAACTTGCAGAAGCAAATATTTTCCACAAAAGTAACCATTCGGCGATAGCAAGTAACCTTTGCTTCACTAGGTGCACAATAATCTCTTTGGTGAAGTTTTTACTACGGAAAGTCTCTAGTAGTTTGTAGGCTGTTGTTGCGGTTTTTGGTTGTGTAATGTTCACTTATTGTTTGTACATGTTAATAAACCCGATAAAAGCATGATGTTCAGTAGTCAAGATATCGATTGTGTGGCAAATGTATGTCTCTTAATCCTGAGTTTCTGCGGAGACAGAAAGGAGGAATAAACTAAGAACACAATGACGGTCAGGAAAGGTATTATTAATCTGAAACTTGCTACTAGCCTGAATGTTGAAGTGTGATAAATATCAATTATTCGAGCCTTTCACTATGTTAACATATTAATAACGAGTGAATCTGACTGCGTGGCCAATAGTTTCCTTACTTTCACCAGCATTTGACAGAAAAGGAGAAGTGAAAGGCGCGAGGATTAAAGGCCTACGTGTAATTTGTATTTATCGACAAGTATATTGAAATGATTACCTGTGGT
The DNA here is from genome assembly GCA_034696585.1 of Isotomurus maculatus. Lineage (NCBI taxonomy): Eukaryota > Metazoa > Arthropoda > Collembola > Entomobryomorpha > Isotomidae > Isotomurus > Isotomurus maculatus. The sequence continues at coordinate 2,235 of JAQGAC010002183.1, forward strand.
ATGTGTGCGTCGAAGCTTGATCATTTTGGAGCACCATGCACCAGAAGCAAGAGGCAGGCTGAGACAGGAATCAATTTAATTCTTTGTCTAAAGCAGGACACCGTGAATGTTACAATTTAAAAATCTCTATAGCACAGACAACTTTTGATGTCCAGAATGACCTTTACTTTCTAAATCACATTGGGCCAACTTCCCATGAATGTTCCCGCTTTATTTTGCCTAACTTTACCTTACATCCGTATTCTCTTACTTTGTATTTTCAACGTGGACTACATTTGGCTACGGATTGATTAGTTTATTAGTCAACGTTGTTATGTCTAATAACTTTACCAACTTGCTGAACCTACCAAATATATTATAAAGTAAAATATATACTACAGCTTTTTTAATTAGCTGAAATTCCTTACGCGCTACATTTTTGCTTATCTAAGCAGATCCTTTATATTTTACAGTAAGTTGAGAATACTTGCCCCTTTTAGGGTTGAAAATTTCTGTAATTGTCGCAAGGAAATGTTTAACTGTTTAACTTATTACGCCCTTTGGAATTTAAAACAAAGCCGTTGTATGAAATATAGCAGTGCGCTTTTGAGATATTATCATGCATCTTGCGAATTTTTTCTTGAGATTTCCGAAACTTTGTTTGTTTGTATTATTCTTGGGTTCGTACTTAAAACCGAAGGATTAGTTATACCTCAACCATCCAACGCGAAAATGTGTACCGTTCATGCTTACGATTTCACAAATTTTGTGACTTTAAAAGACGCGTTTAAAACGTTAATTACGAATAATAAAGGAACCGTTTTGTTCATAATATTCTCAATTCGAAAAAAATAAAAATCTGAGGAGCTAATACAACCATCTGTTAATTTATATGAAGAATGGACGCTTAATATCTTATTTGTCGACATAGTAGCAAAACAAAGCAAAAATGTAGTCAAGCATGGTTACAATGATAGTATTGCAAACAGCGCCTACGTCTGGCTGACTAGCATGTTTTCCACTTTTATTGTAGGGACTAAAAACGGAAATGTGAGGGATTTTACGATATCTCGGCAGTCAAATATCAAATATTTCTTTCATATAGTCGATACTGCAAACAAGGTTTTTCCAAACGGGTTATATTGTGAAAGGAGAGCCTTGGTGCTTCATGGTGAGGATAACTTGGAGAAAATACTTTACAAACAACAGATCAATCGAAAGTCTGTGACAAGCTCTCATGAAGTACCATTGATTGAAACAACAACAAAACCACCGCAGTACCCATCTTGCTTTAAAATGGTATATACTGGTGTTAACATAGGCCAGAAATTGGTATGCAGCAATTAGGACATATTATTACATAATTTGCAGAGCCTTCACAATTTTTCTGTGGAAGTAACCTCGATGCCCATAAGCACTGCGCATTCAGGGTACGTTGTTCTTAGTACTATTTTATCCCCTAATTTTGGTATAACTAGCAAAAATCCCCATTATCGGTGAAGCTGTATTTGAAATAGCGTACTGCCAGGCGAAAACTGTAGCTCATCTTCAGGTATCCTACGCAAATATTGTCTCAACGTTCAAAAAAAAAAGTTTTGCTTTTTATCCTTATTTTCACAGTACTGAACGTTGTGAGTGCGGGATCCAAGCATGACATAGTTGGCTTAAGCTATTCCGTTGCAAGGAGTTTAAGCTTTACCTATTCTGTTCTTAAAATGTGCATCGATCAGTGTCCTCAGGTCAATACCGTATTTAGCATAATATTTTATATGGGATTGATTTTCCTATCTTGGATATACCGGCTGGAATTAAAGGTTGCTGTAATAGTCAGCCAACCTCAAGAAATTATGAAGGGCTTAACGGAGTTACTCCTTGGGGGTTAAAGGTTACGTTGTTAAACCTTTCTGGACCAAACCCAAAAAAACAACGCAATGTCAATGGGATATGTACTGCATTGAAGCATTCTGTGGCAAAGTCACACAGTTCAGACATTCCTTCTGAAAAATATGCAATTTAAATTATCTTGAAGATACATGGGATGTGGTTTATTCCGACATGGGTAACTTATCAAATAAGTACGCAGTGTTACATCGATGGCTACCCTTTTCAAAAAAGAATACAAAGGAATACGTGAACAACCTTAACTCACATCTCGGTTGTTTCTTTACAAAACAAACACCTTTGAGTAAAATATGGTACGTAAAAATGTCAAATTCGTTAGAAAACCCGATGACAAAATCAGTAAGTCGGTTTGTGAGACTTAGAATCATCAATTTTTGGCACGACGTTTCTTTAAACCAAGCTTGGTTGCTGCAGACAAGAAACTACTCGGTAAAGATTAAACCAGGAAATGAGCCGTCTTCAATAGAATCGATTGCAATATTCAATGCATTTTTGGCGCCATTGGTTTTTGCATTTGGGTCCATTATATTTTGTCTAGGAGAAATTGGGTTTAAAGTGTACAGTGCACGAAAGTTGATTTCTACAAATACTGTCAGAAACTTGGTCTGTATTAAGTAGTACTTTAGAACTGAGTATAATTGTTCGAATAAACCAAATTGCAGGTTTTTATAGTAATTGCTGATACATTTTGATACATCTCAGTTGTTGGTGGGGTTATCTATACTCCCTAGAAAAAGAGCGACCAGTAGAACCTTACATCTGTCAGAGGCTTGAAAAATATAAACTTCTAACAATAAGACAGCCAATTTCGTTAGTTTTATTGTGTTTCATTTATTGAAATGCGGTTTTCCCTTCAATACCTTTAGCCTTGGACACGAGCAAGCTTAAATGCCGATAATTTATAACTCGTGTGAAACTCCAACATGTGATCTCAAAATGAACTTGTGTTGAATTGTAGCATTATAAGTGTACTTACCGTATTTCCCTTGATAATCGCCCCCCTCAATAACCGCCCCCTCCTAATTAATACCAACCCCTTTCTGAGGGTTTGAAACAATAAAGCCACCCCCGAAATAATTCCCCCTATCCAGAACTACATGCGATAATGTCACCACTCTAATGTCATTTTCCACAGCATGTTTTCTTTCAAAAATAATTCTTTAATGGGGAAAGAGAGAAATATGGAGTTTCTGTTACCTAAACGTATGTTAACTCGTGGAAATTCTAAAAAAATTCTTTAAACAAAGCGGTAGATTTTGATTCGAAAATACAATCACCCCCCTTAATAGTTCCTCCCCCGAAATAATACCACCCCTCTTTTCGAGAGGTTGAAATAATAAAGCCACCGGGGCGATTATCAAGGGAAATACGGTACATCACAATATGAAAATCAATAAGCCTAACCTTCTTGAACATGTGTGATTTACATCATTCAAGTAACCAATTACGTGACAAAGTAGCTTCTTTTACTCACAAACAATAATTCTGCAGACAATACATTACATAGTACTGATTGTGAGAAGATAGTGATAGTCAGCAAAAAAAATTAGTGAGAGAGGAGCTATCAATTTTTTTGTTGACAAGACTGGTGTTACATAAATATAGATTATTATAAACTTTCCTGTACGCGTGAGTTAAAAATTATTACGTGTTTGCGTGACTAAAGCTTTTCCTTCCTTTTAGAAATTCTGGGCCAGAAAATTAAACATGAGTGACGTGGCTTAATATACTATCCGGTCAGGGGCGTTGTGTTGATTTCAGATTCAGTTTTGAAAGCATAGTTAAGAACTTCTTGCACATTTAGCAGTACTAACAATGGACTAACGTAGTTTGATAATCGAGTTTCTTGATTTCGAGGTGTACATAATTTTAAGTATGCCTTAACTTAGAAATTTTGAAAATTTTGGCTCTCAACGCCCAAAATTGGCTGAGAGACGACGGAAAATGTGAAATTTTTGACGTTTTTGAGGTGTTTTTGAAAAATTCTCTTGCGTTGAGAAAATTTTCTTTAACGACTCCGATTGCTGACTTTTTATCAAAATCGCTTTTATAATTTTTCTACGTTTCGGAATTTTCAAAATTCGGATGTTTTAAACGTAATTTTCCCCTCAAATTTTCAAAATTCGGATGTTTTAAACGTAATTTTTCCCCTCAAATTTTCAAAAATTTTAAACAGATGATTTATGGATTTTTTTTCAAAATTTCGAAACTTCCGAAACGTAGAAAAATTATCAAAGCGATTGTGATAAAAAGTCAGCAATCGGAGTCGTTAAAGAAAATTTTCTCAACGCAAGAGAATTTTTCAAAAACATCTCAAAAACGTCAAAAATTTCACATTTTCCGTCGTCTCTCAGCCAATTTTGGGCGTTCAGAGCCAAAATTTTCAATATTTCTAAGTAACGGCATACTTAAACTTATGTACACCTCGAAATCAAGAAACTCGATTATCAAACTACGGCATTCCATTGTAAGCTACCTAAGCTAGCTAAGTAACAGTAGATCCTATCTTTAAAAAAAATATGTCTCTATACAATGTAGAAATTGCAGGGAATTTCCAAACAAACGAATCACAAGAGGATTAAACAGATAAATAACTTTGGGAGAAAGCAAAAAGGTTTTTGTAAATATTTTGTGGATTACGAATAACACCAAATAAACAAATTCCCACCTCCTCCAGGAAAATAACAAAACCCAGGGAAAACTTAACTTTCCAAAGCAGTAAAGCGAAAAAATAATCTCATTGGCGATGCTTGCCATGGAATTGTATCCAAATCGTACCCGGGAGAAGCTACTACAATAAATATTAAAATTGTTTCAGATTCTAAAAATCCATTGCTACGAGCAAACGGAGTGACACTTTGAGCTGTTTTCCCCAAGATTCTAACAATAGTTGGTATTGGGGTGAATACATTTGTATATGGTTTGTGGTATATGGCTATATAAAACGATGTATGACTATAAACGATGGTGTATAGCCCAAATCTAGTTCCAATGTTGTGTTGGTAGAGAATCTGCTCGGAGTAAGTTTTTTATCAAGCATACCTGGAATTCGCTCTTCCAAACACTCGTCAGAAAAGTCACAAAGAAGTCATATAAGCAGCTTTACAACATTCCCAAACCGGTTCTTGAAAACACTCGTTGTTTAATCAATTATAGTCAATTCCTTTCCTAGCATTAAATCACTAATTCAGGTTTTCCCATCCCAACCGATATTCAGCTTCTCTGTGTAACGTGATACCTGGAAATCAAACCATGACTTTGTACATGGAAGCATTAAAAATGTAATTCTTTGTACTTCAATTAGGTACGGCTTGCTTTGAAATGAAATGTGTAAATCTCATTACAGTTCAAAGCCAGTAATCCAGCCACAACACATTGATAACCTGACTCTGTTCGCTTAAATTTTATTTGATTTAGCGAGCAACAATGAGATACGGAGATTTTACGTGCACAAGTTTCACGCTATTTTGCGTGATATTAGTTGCAAATGTTTCGGCAGATTTTATTTTTAACGGTGTTATCCAACATATCCAAAATTTAAATATCTATTCAAATTTTTACTATTCCAATAACAGTGTCCAAAATAAATCTAGCGCACTCAACTCCAACTTGTCTGAAACTAATGTTTCCGCTTCCCCACAATCTACAGCAATTAATTCACCAGCCATTCAACCTCCAACAATAAATTCAACTTCCTATCTCCCCTCTGATCTTACTCCAAAGAGTCATCCCGAGTTCAAAACTTCATTGTCGCAGGATAATTCCGAAACCAAATCATTTTCTTGTCAGAATACGATTGGTGACGGTGTCATCTTTAGTTCTGTAGATTATACAGATGAAGAAAGTATGGAGACACTTGCAATAAAACTAAACTGCGAAAATATTGAATGGGAAAATGCCACCCTTACGCAACTTGAAGAAGAAATGATTGACAGTGGATTAGCTCTGGATTTAAATTACAATGAAACAAGGGAAAAGTTTGATTCTCCTACGAAGCTTATCAGCTCACCAGGATGCCCAGGGTAAGCACATTTACAAACTGTTTTTCTATATATGCTACACGAGTTTCTCGTTCGTCTTAAGTCTATTAAAATTTACTTAATTTCTCAGGTCTCGTTCATTAGGAGGATATATTGCCCACCATTGGAACAGACAAGTTTGGGTGCACTATGGCAATCCTCCGAAGTGTTTTCTAGTCGGCAATAAAGGACCGTGTCCGAAGGGAATGAAATTTGCTGCATCAAAAGATTCTGTTTTTGGAGAATGCAAATGTGATTGTTACTTTTCTAAATTGGAACCCGAGACCTACAATTTCAATCTTGAGCTGTTTGACACAATTTTTGATCCCTACCAAGAAAACAAAGCATATTGTTATGACGGATCCCGTCATTTTGTAAATTATGAAGGTGATTGTCACCAACTTCTAACACAAGTAAGCTAAATAAATCATTCATCGCATTTTTGTGGTAGAGACTAATGGCTGCTTTAATAATTTTAGGGTCCCTGTTCTTCTTCGGAGATTTTTTTGATGGACAGAGAAATTAATATTCCAACGTGTAAAACTAACGGATGCAACAACTGGCCGTCGAGTTCTAACGTGACTAATATTGATTCGTATTATTTTGAGTACAATAACACATGCATGACGCTAGAGGATGAATGTGGAATCAAAGACCCGGATTCTATTCCTCTTTATCTACTTGTTAGTGAGGACAATCCGTTTCCGGAATGCACTTCTCAAAAATATACCGGCCTGTCTTCCTCCCCGAGGTTCAATCCCGGACGAAAAGCCTGTCATGACGTGCAACAGAGATACAGCCGCATACAAAAGAAGTGCATTCCACTAGCTAGATCCCAGGAGCGGAAACATGTTGGTTGAGACAGCAACTTCATGCTTTAAAAACAATTTCCCTGTGCAATGAGTGGTCACGTTTATAATCATTTTACCTCCTACTCCAGAATCTAATCCTTACTGCTTAGGTCAAACATATTCTTTTCATTTTATAAATTATTTGCATGAATAAACTAAAAAGAATAGTTTTGAACCAATTTTACAATGTCACATCGAGAATTTTTATTTTTAAAACCCCACATTTAGTGAGCCAAGTTAAATTTTATGATTTCATGTAAAATTGTTGCAAAAGATTTGGAGTTTCTCTCCACAGTTGTGAAATTCATTCCATTGCAAATAGGACAGTTTTGGTACACTAAGTTCAGCATCAGAATACATTTTTCTTTATATTAGTCAAGAATGTGACCAAGTTCAGAATTGTTTTTATGTCTTTTGGAGTTCCATTGAAGATGCCAATGACGTTTAAATAATCACAATCAATTTATATGTAAACGTTCGGTTGGCTGAGTTTTTAAGATCGAAGCAGCAAACATTAGCAAAAGTGATAAATGTTTCACTTTTTACTCCTCATCTTGATTAATTGGAATGATTGGAGAACCCAAGATTCTCATTCAGTCCCTCTGCATTTGCATATTTGATTGTACACTAAATTCAGCATTAGAATAGATTTTTCTTTATATTGGTGGTGGATAAAATGAAGCTCAAAATTTTTTGAAAGTTCCAGGAAAAAAATATGTCAGGGTTTAAGTAATCACAATCAATTAAAAGGCAGTATTTTGTATTAGCCGAGTCTTAAGATCTAAGCAGCAAAGGCGAGGTAAAGTGAGAAATGTTTCACTTATTACTTATTACTCACGAATTTGAGGAATCGGAATAAATGAAGAATCCAAGAGCCTTATCCAGTCACTCTGCATGTGCATATTTGCTAGTCGAATAATAATATGTTTGCCGTATTGTAACATAGCCATTGATGTGGTATTCATGTAATATAATATAATTCGATTATATTTTATTGTCTGTGAGATTCATTTATTCATCTCGTACAACAGGAGCCCAAAAAGTTTGGAAGTTTCTTCCCAAGGGTAGTACAGTTACCTTACAAAAGAGTAATAAAAGTGCAAATCATCGTGAAGATATCTTCAATTAAAAATCTTTATTAAATTGAAATTTAATTTTTCCTAATTATTTAATACCAATATTTGTTTTATCGCGTTTACATTGCGTAGGCTATAAGGTACCAATTGGTTTTTTAAACGTTTTTCGCAACAATGGTTGTTTTTATGCTTGGTAAATTTTAAGATTTTTCGTTTAATGGAACTATTCATTATCAATAATACTAAAGTATGAATATTAGTTTATGTTTCTTTATTGATTTCAGTAGCACTCGGATAATCAAGTATAGGATTACGACATATAATTTGGAGTTAAGGCAATCAAATTATTAAATGCATATGGATCTTGTTAACAAAACTGAACTCATCCAACAATAATATGATGACTGACTTCGTAATTAACCTTAATTCTCAACAAATCGTATAAAGTATGGATTATAATCTGAAAAGAATTCAATAAAATGAATACTCATAATTGCAGCAATGAACTTTTATCAAGTTTTGTTTGATTATTCCACACATTCTTTTCATGCAGGCAACATAACATATACATATTCCACTACGTCACAAGTCACTTATACCCAAATTCCACATGCCTGTACTAGTTTGAGCTAAGAATTTAAGTTGTAACGAAATTTGTATTGGTGGATAAATTCATGAAATCAAAGTGTTCAATATTTAAATACAATCGATGAATCGATTGAATCTCTTTATGAAGTGAATTTCTACGAAAAATTATGTTTACTTCAGCTAAATGCTTTAGCTACAATTCATTGCCAGGAGCACCAGTAGTGATAATTTGTAGGGCCTCGCTTTCTTACTTCTGCAGTTTATCCAGTGACTCCGCGAAATCGAAATATGTGTTCTAAGGAACATTCCTATAAACATACTTCTAGCATGTGCAATTGTACACGTAGAATGTTTTGAATGCACCAAATTGAGGAGAACACTTGTGACTTCAATGGGAATCAAGT
>JAQGAC010002184.1:0-11052 GCA_034696585.1 Isotomurus maculatus
TTCATAGGAACAGAAACTGACTACTTTCGATATCGTGACCTTTGAACGCGCGATCAGAATGACCCCAAACTACACAATTATACACTACATAGGGTGCCTAATACGATAACATAAGCAGATTAACTGAGCTACTTCTACATTTTATAATATTTCACTTTTACTTAACGTTACACTTTATGGGAAACTATGCTACGATCACAGCTTTATTTTAATCTTATTCTGTAATTATAATCTTGAAGAAAACAGCTGGAGTAACATTGAGATATGCATTAAGGTTGAAGTTTAATTATAAATTGTGAAGTAGGCTGTCTAGATGAAGGGTTAATCTTGGAAGTTCAATTTAGTCATTGGCTATTACGCCCTTAAATCTTCTCAGGCAAAGTAAAAAAGGAACTAGGTATAACTGTTTGACAGAAGGCTTATACAGTCCTAACAATTGAGCTTTCTTGCCTTTCTGTTTATTTATTTCTAAATGTTAATTACAACTGCTGATTTGCAAGGAAATATGACGTAAATGGGTTTGTGCTTTTATAGATAATTATTGAGTTGTTAAAGCATTTGCCACAATTACTAACAGATATGCAAAATGCATAATTTAATTCACAATAAACCACTTAATAATCAACTTAAATACTTTGCATTTATTAAGAAAACATTTTATTGAGTCTCGGAGGAATCTTTCTCAGGGAAGTTGGTGCGGAACAAAGTCTTGATTTCCTTTTTACTTTTTTGTACATACTACAAGGCTAGTGTAGCAGGTACAGGAATTCTTAGCAAACTTATTTTAGCATTCAACCTCTTCAGGAAAGTTGCACATCCTCAGCATAGGGTCGAATAAAAGAGGAGGTGGACACTGGAAAACTTCAAGGTACTCTGAGACACACGTGATAAAAAAGTTACAGCCATGTGGGTGAGAGTAAAGTCCATCAGGCTTTCCAGCACAAGAAATGTCACACTGAACTAATTGGGGAGCATTGCATGTTCCAAGACTCGGATCGAAAAGAAGAGGCTCTGGACATTCATAATACTCGGCCAACCCATCATGACATCCAATGAATTGTGCACAGTCCAAAGGATGCGGATAGAAACCTAGCAATTAAAAGTTTTAAGTAAATCCTCTGTTACTCACAAATTTTAAATGACCAATTTAATTCCCTTACCGTCAGTGTAGTTGCCGCAAGAAAAATAATCCGCACTTAATGTCGTCGATGTTGGCGGAGGCGTCGTGGTACCCAAGGGACTCAAATCCACAAACCAAATGGACGTCATGTCTTCAAAAAACACGTCTTCTGTTCTGGAAGTTCCTCCGATCAAAAAGATTCCATTCATCTTCTCAACGTAAACTGCTTGAGGAGCGTCAATCATAAAAAGAATATCTTTTGTCGGGTAGTTCTCCACTGGAATAAACTTGTGGGTATGCTTCGATCAATTACAAATTACAAATTTCAATTACTTAATTGGTAATTGAATTAAAAATTTAGTTGGCAATTAAATTACTTGGTCGCCTCTGTGCGCGTGGACGGCGATGACCTGCTGGAATCGGCTGAGAGAAACGAGGACGAAGGCGGCCGCGTGCCGCGCGCCAACGCGAAGCGCAGGAATTCCGGCGCCCACGTCTGCAACCACAGCTACGTCACTTTTAGCACCCACGTCACAAGTAGGTGTTCCTTCACCAGCGAGGTCAGAATGCTTATGGATGTCGAGGATGCCTTCGATGAGTTCCTTTTCCTACGGCACTCTGCAGCTTCTTGCACCGCCGGTCTTTCATGCACAACTACACTAAATACCCCACCCCTTTTTAAAACCCGCCCCCCTCTGCCTGGCCCCCCTGGACGCCTCTTTTCAAAGTCAGTGAACTCCGAGTGTCTCCGCAGTGTCTCGAGGTACTTCAGCGCGTAGCTGTGACACCCTGCGACACGTTGCGTGCTTAGCCGCTCCTCCTCCCCCAGAGCCCCCACCCCCTCCTCCACTCTGCCCCCTTCTACTCACCTCCTCCCGCCCCCCGTGGCAGTCCCCGGAGTCTCCTTCCGCTCCACCAGCTTCATGAGGAACCCCTGCGTCGCTCCTCGTGCGCATGAGTCCCATGTGCTTCCTCACGAGCGGTTTGGACCTTCGTGGGGGAGGGGAGCGGGAGCGGCGTGGTCGCGATTTGCGTGAGTTACGGGGATGTCGACGGAGGGTCGCTGGAGGAGGCGACGCTGCCGATCTTCCTGGTGCAGGCGGTGCAGCCACCATTCCCTCGAAGCGGGTGAGTTTAGGGTCTGCGGAGGGAGCGAGCATCCCCATGACCTCCTCAAGCGTAACCACCCCCCCCCCCTTCGACTCGTCCAGTTTAAATGTCGTGGCTGGTAGGAGGAGAGGATGGAGGGGCGAGTGAGGCCGCCCCGGAGTGTAGACAGGGGAGTCCCGTGTGAATCTGCTGTTGGTGGTGGCTCCCGGGAGGGTCGTCGACAGCGAAGGAGTTCCGAACACGGGGCCTTCGCGTCCCTACCAACAGATACCCGGGTATCAGGGGATGAGGTCAGAGGTCGGGGGTGCGGGCGAGTCCTGTGGGGAAGTGAGACAAGAGAGAAGTGAGTGGGGGCGAGTGGGAGTGGGGAAGGGGGGATTTGGAGGCGGGACTCGTCGAGGATGGCGGTGGAGGCCTCTTCGCAGCAGAAGTGGCAGGAGGAGTTTGCGTCGAAGGTCCAAAAGTTTCGACTCACGTGTTCCTCTCGGCGGAATGAGTGAGGGCAGGGGGGCGCACTTGCGCAGGAAGGGGCGCGGAGGAGCTGCCCCGCGCAGGCGCGCTCCTCCACGCAGACCTTCAGGGGGAAGTCGAGGAAGTCTTGGAGTTCGACGCAGTTGGGGATCTCAGGGCGCCCGGTGGTGGCGATGAGGCAGAGCGCGCGCAGCGGAGTCCCCCGCGTGTCTGCGAAGACGCACTCGGGCGGAGAGGAGGTTCCTGCGGACGAGAGGAATTCCGAAATATTTGAGAATTGTCCCTCCGTCTGACTGACGAGCATTTGAGGTCCGAAATAAATTAAGGAAACCTTCAGGAGGTTTCAATGGGCAACACAAATCGTTTTTATTTCAGAAAAAAGATGCGCCGTGGAGGCGAGTTACTCCGCAGCCTCCGAAATGGCAACTTCCATCCGAAATCCTCGTCCCGTCTTGCCACTTGAAGAAGAATGAAACCGGACGATGGCGACAGTCGCGTTTCCGACGAGCTCAGAAATATTCCCCGGCCGTCCGCATTCCCTGCACAAAATAAACTTCGCTTCAGGTTAAAAAGGCAAATTGTTTTTCGTCGCCCCACCTGACAGCAGACGAAGGTTGTCTCTCGTATTGCGTGTCCGTTGGGTTTTCCTTCAGCAGCCACACCAACAAATTTCCCCAGCAGTTGCCTGGAGCCTCCGGAATGTCCGAATATTTGAGGGTCAGTGCGAATGGTCGCCCGTTGGACGGAGCGACCACCGCATGAAACATATTCCACGGAGGATAATTCTGTGCGTTCTGCTTTGGATAGGAAACTGTCGCCACTCCTCCGTCTGCTCTCACCACTTCACTCGAATACGAAGTGAAAATGCTTGAACTCCTGGTGACGTTGAATCTGAGTTTGAATTTCGGGTGATCATCTGCAGATGGAGAAGTCCGCATCGTCAGGGTCACCAGGATGAGTTGCCCGTTCGCATTTCTTTCGGTCCTCCAATTCCCCTGGGAGCTGTTTAAACGAAATTCATAAATTGTGCAACCTCAGCTTTGTTGGCGACCTACCCGTTGTACAAGTGGTGATGTCCTTCGTCACTCCAGATTGTGAGAAGGGCGTTTGGGCCCAACTGGTTCCCCTCCATCACAAAACGGGCGTCAGAAATTAAATTCCTCTCGTCGCGTTTCAGCATCCAAACTTTACGCAGAACATCAGAGTTCGCTCCCCCGTCGAATTCAATCGTCCCGGAGATCATGTTAATTTCCTCAACTATCACGCGAGTCCGAATCTGGCGAAAAATATCCAATTGTTACTTTTCATAACTTTACCCCTACTTGTCTGAAAATGATTGCTAAATAGAGGCTGTGAACTTCCGTTTAACTGGCGTACCTTAGGAGTCGTTTGTACGGCGGTGAAGATGATTTCAGTTTGGTTCTCCTTCATTGAAGAAACGGCAAGTGTTGTAGATTTTGCAGTTTGATTTATTTTGTCAGACAGGTTTGAAAACGACTGAAAATATCAACGAGATATTTCAAAAACCTTTTTATTTGTGTGACAGTGCCGTCCATTCAATTTCATCTAAAACTAAAAATCTCACTTACGCGTAAAACTTCGTCGTGTTTCGTTTGAGTGTTTTCCGACTGACTTGCAACTTCCGAAAGAATCTTTGACTCGACCTTCTTCAGATTTTGGTTGAGTAACTCGGACATATTTAAAACTAACTTGTCCACCTAAAAAGTAACAAGGTGGTTTTATTTCCAAACTCATTAATTGTTATACAGTGCAAAATTTGCATTAGCCACAAATTCACCTGAGTCAGTTTATTTTGGTTGGCATCAACCTTCTCATTAAGTCTCTCAAGTTCCGAGAGAATCTTGGAATGGCTTTCAAGCAGCTTTTGATTGAAGGAGTCCTCAAGTCTCTTCAAGTATTTATCAATCTGCAACACACGAATCACCAACTTAGCCGGTAAATAATTAATTACACTTTAAGTATTCGTAAGTGCGAACCTCTGCCTTGAGGACTTCCCGTGTTTCTTTGCCGTCCTCAAGAATAAATTCCTTCGTCTTCTCATCCAGACTGTCGCCACACTCCTGGAAACGCTAGGTTATTTAAAAAAATTCTAATTTTATAATTTTACTTTGGAACTTACATTTGATTGTGCGTGTGCCGTGCCGAGAGTGAGAAGAAAGAAGAGGAGAACTTTAACAGTCTCGTCCATTCTGCTTGAATGGTCAAATGACACTGAGTCTGTTTTTCTCCCAGTTGAGAAGGCTTGACATAACAAATGATGACAGTCGTCAGGCTTACGAGGAAAGAAGGAAGCAATTTTACCATTTCATTTAATCTGTTCGTTGAGTCAAACTGACCTCGTTTATTCATTTGATGTTAAGTAAAAGTATCAAAAGAAGCAGATTATTGTGAATTAGGAAATACATGGATTGAACGAATTAACTTCCTTATGGGGCAGATAGTGGAATACGCGGAAATCAGCCTCTTCAGGATTTGGGGTTATCATCTGTTTAACTGGAGTCAAAAGACGTCACCCAATTGGAGTATCTCTTTCTATTGACCTGGCTCCAAGTAGCAACTTCTTAGTAAAACGGGATGAAGAAGAAATATGTTGAAATTATTTCCTCATCAGAGTTAAATGCGTATGAAATCGTAAAGGGTAATAGGAGTTTTATGATAGTCGTGTTATCAGAACTGTCAGATATTATAAAAACTCTGAATATTCTCTACAAGAATACAGACGACCTAAGGTGAAAGTTAGAAAACTCCACAATATCTTGGAACTGTTCATCACTTACTCTACTCATGTTGAAAGTGAAAAAGTAAGAGTTATCCTACTTTTATTTCTTTGTGATGGATTTTAGAATCATGCTCAATTGTGTTAAAAATACTTAATGGGTCCTTGCGTAGGAGTAATGTGTGGTGCTCGTATAAAATTTTGTAAATTCAAGCTATTACCGTTATATTGAATATCGAATAGGATCTGAATTCAAGAGTCATTCAAACCGTTTCTACACTCCTTCCGATTTTTGGAACGGAGTTTTGGCAACCACCACCCACCTAAAAAACCCCAAAAAACCATTTCAATATCTCTGGAACCCACTGCATAAAATATCCAAGAACATGTGTAATATGTGCTTAATATTGCAGTACTTTTACAGCCGTAAAAGCTGAAGTTGTTGAAACTGAAGAATTTTGTGTCCATTATGTCAAAAATTAAGAATACGAAATTTTTAGTCAAGTATTCTTGCCTATAAGGATTTTATTATCAACAATCAACAGTCCAACAAACAGTTACAATGATGCACCTACGTTGAAAAAGTGTCTATTTGCACAACTCAATTATTTTGTAGTCTCTGCTTTGAGTATTTTGCGAACTGTAGGTATATTTTCTTCTTCAAAAGTTTCTAATTCGTTATCAGTCAAGTGAATGCTTTTGAGATTAGTATTCAAATGAAAAAGACCGTTTAAATTCAATGTTGAAAGTAACTCAAAATTGAAGATACTACATTAAACGGCATCTTTTCACGGTATCGGTAGGATAATACTTATTTTATTTACGCAAGCTTTCGACAACTAACTGTTGCCTTCATCAGGCAATTTTTTTAAACGTAAAATACAATACATAGATAGCTTACTATATTATAAGCAAATCCTATTCTCAGCTACAACTAACATCATTCTCCTGGTTACCATTTATTAAGTTTATATAATGGTACGAGAGTTAAGGTCCAAATTGGATTAATCCTGGTTCCTTGACATGAGTTCATCGTATTATCGCAGCTTCTTCTTTGTAATGATTCTTTTAACTTCCTGTGGTACTTCCTACTTTCCTTTTGTATTAGACGTGTGGCACTATGGTCAAAGAAATAGTTCATTTGTATTATATGTAATGCTACTGGAGAAGACTTGGTTCTTTTATCCCTTATGTCTGCTTGATGTTCATCTGTTCTAGTTTTAACATCTCTAGAAGTTCATACTACTACACTTAACCAAATGAAGACAAGTTCAGTCTGGTAATCAAGTTGATATGGATAATCAAAGTTCCACTTTTGGGTCAAATAGTGAAGCCTGATAATTAGTTCACATAACAAATTACGATTGGCAAAATATATTGAATAGTCAGCACCGATTTCATACACACCATTTAGCCCAACTCAATATATTACTAAATATTTTTGAATTTACGTCAAATGTCGTTTTCGAGATTTGGGGGGATATTCTGCTGTTGGAAATTTTATTGCGTTTCGATTTTTTGGAACTAATTCAATAAAATGTGGATGCAAACCTCCAATATTGTCCAGAAATTATATTTGATTATTAGTAAGACTAATTAGAATGTGGAATTTGTCACTGCTTTATTCCAGAATTCATTCTTCAAATTCAACTCACAGGTTATTTCAAAAGAAAACAGCTCTGAGGAATTTCCGAGCGAGCTCTCCTTGTGCGTCAACTTCGTGGAAATTGTCTGTTGCGACTCCAATTAGAGTCGACCTAGGCGGGCAATTTTGGAGAGTCGGATGGATCGCGACGCACTGCGGAGACCGTGAAGACTTGGGAGTCACTGCAGGCGATGCTGCGTTTGGAGGATGCTGGCCTCTGGACGGCTGAGGTTCTCACGATTGACAAATTCTGACTACAACACCCCTTTTATGTGTTCACAACAACTAGTTAACTCTCTCTGCTTACCCCACGTCTCCTGCAGGTCCTACGGGAGCAGCTGTGAGCGCCGAGTTCAAACAAACCAGCACCTCTGACAAATACTTCTGACAGAGCGCTCAGTTCACCAACAACGCAATTGTATATTTTGTGATTCAGACGGCACGCTATTGAGCAAAGAGGGAATGTACGAGCTTCGAAAGAACATGCAAAACCTTTCCCAGTCGAAATAGCCCCCTCCTCGTCATCGGCGCATAAAAAGCCTCTTCAGTCTTCACTCCTCACCCACGTCCCCCGCAAGCGAGCGCCCCAATCGACTCCTCCTCCTCCATGGAAAAGTCCGCTTAGTTCTGGTGCAGCGAAGTCTTCTGCTCTCCTCCTCCCAAGATTCCAGAACCGCCCTCGCCACCATCGGAGAAGCCAACAACAACTGCTACCCACAGACACAGAGCATCCCTTCAAGGCCCATTTAATTTATTTGACTTAATAGTTCATTTATGTTTATTCATCACCAAAGAGGAAATATGAAATTACAAAAGGGGGCGACGGGGGCTACAGAGTTGATTAGAGGGGGCGAAAAGGGAGGACAAAGTTCAGATGGGGGGATGAGTTTAGAGAAGGAAATTTCAATTACGTCGTTTGCTAGTGACCCCTGTGGGAGTTCTGTTTTCTACACTGCCAGACGTGTTCATATGTTAAGGTAACCACTCACTGGGATATTTTTATTAACCTGCAAATACTATTGTTTTTCACATTAGCTTTGATTGCATTTGTATCTTCATTCTAGACTGCTCAATTCGTACATAAGATTCCAATATTTTAATGATTTTTACTCAAATATTTACCTACCTATATAAAATTACAGATGCCAGACACACAATAGCTTTACAGAATAATGTATATTCTCTAGTGAAGCTTAAATGTTTTCCAACATTCAATCATACAAGCTTTGGAAAGCAATTGTGCGTTAATTTGCCATCTTGCGACGGTAATTTTAATAGCCATAAAGTAATATTCACTCGCAAACACTCCACCAGAACATAAAGTTAGAAAACTCCACATAAAAAAGACATTGGCAGTGTCTTTCAAAAGAACAGTTGTCACGTGTTGGGTTTTCTGGTAATAATTATATCCACCGTATTTCAGTATATCAACTAACATGAAGTTAACCCCATTTAAGCTTGATCTTTCCCATAAGGTTAACAGTCCAAATTTTAGAAATGATTTCACAGATTCAACAAGCTCATCTGCAATTGGATTATCTGCTGCAAATATTTTCAGTCGTGTATATAGAGCTTTTTTCACTTGTAAACAATCTATGCCCTGTCCATAATCAAAACGAGCAAACTCAAAATATAACTTCTGGACTAGCAGATCTAACGGCAACAAAAATCCATACTTTCTTGATGTGTTATGAACAGCTTTCAGAGAATCAAAACCGAAAATAAGTTTTGGATCCTCCAGGTCACAAATTTTGTGGAATGGAAACTTACGGCGGTGCTGGGTGTCTACGTAATGCTCTAAATTTTTGCACGTTTCTGAGTAGTTTGTCACCCTCTGGCTCCTAGAAACTCTCTCTTGATCCCTATATTGAATTTTTTTATACTTAAGCAAAAGCAACTGAGTGAAATTGGCAACCGATGTAGGAGTTGAGGTCACGATCATACCAACTTTCAGTTCCTGCCGGTACAACCAGGAAACGGTTATCACTCCCCAGTAAAAAACCAAAGAACAAATGCAAGCCACTTTCGGGCTTTGGTCAACAAACATCCTTGCAATTGAACAACCGAATTTACATGTAATTTTTAAACATTCATGATTCAACTGCCTTTGCGACTTAAAGCCGAATGCTAAAGACATTAATATGCAGCAAACAAAAAGCAAGCACCAGACATTTATTTCAAAAGAGGAGACTAGGTTATAAAATGAGATGTTTTTCTTTGAGGGCGGCATTTTTTGGCAGTAAACTATTTTCGCCTGAACATCATGAAGATATTGAATCATGTTTGTTTCACCCAAAGAAATGTTAAGGTTGTCGGTGATTTCTATGTAGGGGTAATCCCTATTAGCATAGCTTTCATGTTGTTCGTAAGAAAAATTATGCATGTGTACCAAATGGCTAAAAAGAATCTTTTCCAAACTACAAGGTGCGAAGATGCCTTTAGGCGTCCGCCTTTTCCACACGTTTTTTAAGCAGACTGGATTATCCTCTGCTCCGATATTCCCAAAAATGGATAGTCTTTGGGCAATGTTATGTATGTATTTAGGTCGATGAGGCTGATATATGATACTGCCCATTTCAAGGTCTTTCAAACAATAAGTATATCCCCAACCACCCATCACAAAAAAATAAAAGTCTCGACATCCAAACCTATTAGTTCCGATGAAATGATAAAATAGCCGAACAGGCAGAGTAGCGGCTGAACTCACCCACCAGTCACTTTGAATATGGCTCACAATGATGAAAGTTGAATACTCGTATGTTCTTCTAGCGTACACATTTTTACGTATGAAATTACTCCTTAAAGCCTCAGTTTCCTTTGTTCGGTTGTACCGTTCCACGTAAGATATAATTATATTCACTGAACATGCTTCGTAAAATGTAATCGAAGGTTGGACAGGGGTTAAGGAATTATTGTACCCAACAGCAGATGTCACTGTGAACAAAAAAGTACTGTTTTTCATGTCCATTAGACTTTCAAAGGTTGTGCGTAGGATTTTGTCGTTTGTAAGACGATACACATGAGCAACACAAGTTTTGTTTCGAGGATGCTGGGGTATTTTGTACGTCTCAACAACTGCTGCGGTATAAAGTGTGATGTCTAATATTTGAAGTATTAATGACGCCATGATGATTTCACTGTACTTAAGACCCATTACGATTGTTTCAAGTGTCATTTAGACATCAACTTTGTTTTCAAATCTTAAAAAGTTTTTAAACCCTGACGCGTGTACTTTATATCGTACGGGAACAACAAAATTCTTGGCGAATTGTTTTTCAAACTTCAATAATTATCTTGTGACAAAGGTATATATAAATTCAATTTCAGATCAGGGAATGAATTAACAAAACATAGTATTCTTCGAAAGGCAGTTGAATAAAATTTTTTAGAAAATGTCCTCAAACTGAAGGTTCTCGGGATTTAGAAATTACCTTATTAAATATTTGCAGGCCGTTGATATAAAATTGGTAGAACGCTTTCACGTCTTGCTTCTCTGCTTTAGATTTACTTCATACTTGTGGACGTTTTGAGTTTGTTCTGGTGAATTGGGTAATCAGGAGTCTGCAAATGGGAATAAAATAAATTTGAATCCAATACTGTCATAATAAGTCTATTTTAAAATGAAGACGATTGAAAGAGACTTTAAATATTTCAACTTGATTGTCCTTAAAACTTTAAACGGACCTACAGCTGGCTGCTGGTACGAAAAAAACTGCTTGAGGAACTAAAATAAACAGCGGGCTACCCACTTCATTTTCTTTGTTTCCAAGAAACTTCAAATACCAACGCTTCAACAATGTTACACAATGGGTATTCAAAATAAATCAAAAGCTTTCAAGTACGAGGTTATTCGTCGTGTAGCGGCTAAGCATTTGTAGGATGACGAAGAGAGAGTATAAATCGTGGCTTGAAATTATATCGATTTTGGCAGCACCTAAATGATGATGATATTTGGCACAAGGAAATTAT
>JAQGAC010002185.1:0-11049 GCA_034696585.1 Isotomurus maculatus
ACGGGGGAATTAGGATTAATAAAAGGTTTAAAATACTGACGGGACTTTGTCTTAGGTGATGGGGACAATAACGATGTTCCATGTAGGAGCGGTGTTCCTCACGGTCGGACTGTTTCTTATGCTAGCCTCAGTGATAACAAATGAAACAAATAAAGCTGAGATAGCGGAATTGATAGGGACAGGAGTGGTTTGTCTCCTGATTGGTCTCTTTCTGGTGATTCTAAATCGCTTCTACGGTCAAAAGGAGGAGGAAGAATTGCAGAATTATGTGGAAACTCGACTCGCTAGGACTCGATCAGGGCAGCGATTGTACCATGAGACTGATTCTTATCCCGAGAACCTTGACGGTACATGTTCACAGACACCTTCCATGGACAGTGGCCTGAGTAACGACTTTGTCAGCAGTGGGAAGAAGAAGAAGGGAAAGTCAAGTAAAAATCAAGGAGGAGCAGCGTCGTCAACCACAGTGAACATTATCAATGAACATAATCACCATAAGAATAGTTCCTCCAGAGGCCCAAGCAGCAGTTCAGGATATTCCGGAAGTGGGGGTGGTGGAATCGAAGAAGTTTCTCCGAGTGGAGTGACACTTGAGCGTATAAATGAAGAAGCGCAGTCCTCAGCTGACCCTTCTTCTGCGTATAACCACCACCACAATTCGGGGGGACGACAGAACCCATCTTACTACGCTAACGAAGACCCCAACGGGCAATCTCGAGGGGGCAATTTGTACCGAGTCTATGATACATCGGCATAATAAGTTTCTCCTCCTATTACTCTTACAAAAACAATCATTACTACACAAACTACGGATACATACGTGACTGTCCCAAGATGATACAGCAACCAAGTATCTTTCCTCAAGCGTTTAAACTACCACATTACATGTAAACTGTAACTCTCTACACTGTTTCGCAATCTCGAATATATAATCTACTCTCTCCTCTCCTGTGGGCCCACAACCGAAAACAAGAAATTCAGAACTACCGAACTGCAGAGATCTCTACTCACGATACGAGTCATTTGAGTCGCATCGAGAGAAAGCAAAAAACAAGCCTGTGTTTTTGGATTTTGGACTCGGAAATCGCAGATAACGCGGGGGAGAGTCTACCAAGACGCAAAACTTTCCTTTTGTCCGTTGGCCAATTTGGCCTCATAAAATTCCAGAGTTTAGCAAGCAAGTGTGTGCTAAAAAAATACGAACGAAATAAAACTCTCGACTCAACTTTTAATGATACTGCTGCATTATACTTAATGTGTGTTAAAATGAAAGCGTATGTTGTTATACTTCGTAAATTTTTGCATATTTCGAAATATTATTACTTATATATGCCAACATTAAGAGATAAGTGGTGTGGTACACATGTATAACACAGGTAACTAATATAGAACGGTTCCACCAATTATCCGTAACATGACCGGAAGGGAGTGTGATGAAATTTCTGGGCAATTTTACCCGCACACTAACTACTGTACAATCTACATACAATATGAATGGACTCTGTTGTGTGTGTGTGTGTAGCTATTAACAGAGTTTCAATCATTTTTTGGATGTGCCGTTTGCGTGATCTGTTTGCATGATATATAAACGTGGAGTAAAGAATAATACGCTAAACTGCATATTGTTCATGTTACTTACATACCTATAGATTTGTGTGGATACCTCTAGTGTGTGTGTTTGCAAGTGTGTGCTGCACTAATATTAAAAGTAGATCCAGAATCTACAGGATCTAGACTTTTTAGACAGCAGAAGTACAAGGTGTGTTCGTATTTCGTATAAATGGGTGTGTCGTCGAATTGTCAAAAGGAGAAAGTTCAGAGCTCTCAACTCTCTCAGTGTGTGTTGCTCGTTTATATCTGTCTTGGCAGCATGTTGTACATATTACAGCACACCCAGTGGTGATACTGTTCGGGGTGGTGGCATTTTGCGTCATTGTTGGAGAAAGCAGAAATCAAAAAAACCTGCTGGTGTTCGTGTGTGTGTGAGTGTGTAGATAGTACGTGTAGATTTTTTGTGTGGATGCGAGTCTACTCGTTTAGGATACTTCAAGATGAATGTGAATCAGCCAACCTCTCTCTTTGAATCAGCTACGCTCTACTCTACTTATGTGTGTTGTGTTAATGTTGGACTTGTATTTCGTGCATGACCTGTACCTCCTTGCTTGGTTGAGACGATGAAATGAGTCTCGTGGACTTATCAGCGAAAGAAAGAGAGACTCGTGGGTTAAAGTGTTTTTTCTTAGACTTTCTCCGATCGTGATGGGACCACTGTACTTGTGTACTCCAGTATTTTTATGTATGCCACTCCTATCAGCCATTTAAAGTGATTTGTAGACATTTTATAGTACACGCGATATTAATATACTATCACACACACCTTTTCTCGATGTTGTGAAGTATCTTGGGATCTTTAATGTCTGGTTATTTCATAAAAACTTGACATTACTTAACTTATGATGACTTATTACATACAATCCTTTCGTGATGTTAATAAAAAAGGTCTCTCTCATTCTTGACACGTACACGTACACACTTGTGATTGCTATCCTGAACCTTATGAAAAGAAACCTAAGACGTACTTAAAATGAGATCTTTTTTATTCTGTACTTGAGAAGCTTGCTTTCCCCTCGTTGAAATGTCTTTCAATATGTGTTGACGTAACTTGAGTGCAGAAAGTTAAGAAGTTAAGGGTGAAAGTAATTAAATTAAGGCAACAGCCACAATGTAAATAAACCTATTGAAAGTAATCTGTTGGCAGTTGGAGAAAGTTGCACTTATGCTTTCGATTAGAACGTGCTTCTTAAAGTACTTAAAGTATCAAGAGAACTACTGCTGCGTAATACTTACTACACTTACCTCTATCCAGTGTGTAATTTAATTTGAGAGAAAGCAATTAGTCTTCATTTGTGTTCATCCAGTGAAAGCAAAGGACTTAGCGAATGAAAATCAACATGTAACTTGAATCCACACACATTAATAGAAGCTAAACTATTTCAAGTCTAATACAATAAAGAATAGAAAAGGCACACACACACGAACTTGTGAAGAATTACATTCTCGTGCTACAAAAACTCTATAAAGCCGATCCAATAACCGTGGGTAACTTTACAAGATGTACTTGGGAGGAAAGAATGAACCTTTTGAATTTCTCCTAAGGAATCATGTTTCACAGAACCTCTCAACCTTAACAAAAGACAAGATTTTGTAACCGATGTATAATCAATATAAGGGATTATCAGAAAGGACTGGGTGGGAATTTTAGATGAAAGTGGATGAAGGAGAAAGAAAAGAGTGAGAAACGAGTGAGAGAGAGTTGCTTTATATTACTTATACTCTACTGCTGCTGTAATTTAATAGAAGACTTTGAGACATAGACACTTTGCTATTAAGTAGATGGGTTAAACTCTTTATACATGTATGTAACCTCATTCACACGATAAAGTCAAAAGTACACGCAGAATTACATGATTTATGTAAGTGATTGTTAATATATACAACCCACAAGTGATATTTCTCATCTACCGTACCATCAGCCTTTACAACTATTCCATGAGAATTAAGGAAAGTAAGAGATACTAGATGATATATTATAGCCATGAATGATTTACGGACGTTCTCTCAAAAGTCACTTTAATAAGTTTAGCTATGTAACACTCAAACCGCATCAAATACACAAAGTTCTTCCTTTACTCGTAAGTGATTTGTGTCAATGTGTAGAAGTTAAGGAATCATGATGGCCACAATTATTCATATACATACTTTAGATGTTAGATGTTTAAGGTTTAAGCACTTTCATATCGATTATACATGCACTTAACATGCCATTTGTCATTGGAATATATAAGTATAAATATATAGGATCTCTGGGTGTATTAATTTCATAAAAAATGTGAGCTAACTTCTAATAAGGTGCTACTGTGAAATACTATTTAGACAGACACAAAGATAAACAGAATGATTGGCTATGCATAATCAAAACGTAAATCAAGTAGATTGTAAGGCTATCAAACGCTCCGCTTTATCAGAAGACTTATTTTGTGCACATTAGATTACAAAACTAAGGTCATACAGAATATATTAGGGACGATCGAAATGCTATTGATATATAAGTCATTTAATTGCAAATTCACAGCACAATTCTGCCTGTATTATGTCTTAAAAGCACGTAAACTTTGTTAGCACAACTGCTGCATACGAATAGATGTATTAAAAGCAACGCAACGATCCGAAGACAAGAAGCTTTGAGATTAATGCCAATTTTACTCTAAAAGACGAAGCTGAGTGAAAGTACCCAGTGATCGTACGTGCAATGAAATGTACACAAGAATGTCGAATCAATTTTTGAAACCGTTCTGCTCCTCTCTCAGCCTTAATACGATACCTAATGAGTTATATACTTAATTAAACTTACTTGCAACTGTAAGATAATTGTTGATTACTAATTTATTACTGATGTTTTTATTACTCAAACAACGTACGTGATTTTCGCTGTTTAATTAAGTACCGTTAACACCACATGTCTAAGCGAGCAGAAGAAAGTGCGCAAGAGAAATGTAAACCAAATCAAAGTGGGTGTGGTGATAAAGTAAAAGAAAATCTTAATGGAGTGACGAATGAGTTTGTTTACAAGTTAAAACTTTTAAAATTTGCATTTGAGCGACATATTGTAAGGCGATTTAACAGTACATTTGTTTTAAAAATTGGTAAGCTGTTGTACATGTGAGCGTGTCTGAGTGAGTTTGTTCGAGTTTGGAATTGGAATGGTGCAAAGATTTATGTGTAACTTATGATACGTATGTGTAAGTGTAACTCATGCAACAATGAAACCTTTTCTATTCTTATGTACAACCTTTACTATGTATATATAAATTATGACTTTCCTTAAGAACATTTCATATGAATGGATATCTCAATTTCCAAGTGAATAAACCGATTCCTATTAAAGTAAATGCGAGAAGCCATGCGAAGTTACAAAATGTGACTGAGGCAATTTCTTCATCACTGCTTATTTATCATGACACGGGTGAAAAGGGTAAAACAGATACCGCTTTGTTCTGGTACGCTATAAGAGTTAGATCAACACAATCGGGGAAACCAACAGAACTCTTTCATATGTCATTTTAGTCCAAACATAATAATACACGGGCAAAACCAAACCATCTCCCAAGAAATACAATAAGAGAAGGATCGGCATTTTTTGTGTCTGGTCCTGTTGACTGACTGTGTGAACGCTATATGTGAGTAAAGTGACTTGGATCCATTAGTAAAAGAATAAAGACAAGATAAACAATGAGCCCATTCATTACTCTTTTTCTTTAACCGAACAGAAAGATGATTGGAGCGATGCCAGCGATTGCTGTGAGAAGGGACAGAAAGAAAGCAGATGGATCTATTGGATTCATAGGCCGACCTCACAAGCTTTCTCTCCATTTCCGGCCACCTCTGACCCATCACCAAGTGACGCCCACACCTTCCCCAGTCAACTCCCCACCGGGTCAATATCTGTCTCACCGAGAAACAGCTCACCACCGATTCGCACGGAATTTCCTCAGTAAAAGATGCATATTCCAGTTGAGCGTCTTAGCTCCGTTGGTAGGCACAATTTTGCTCTTCATCGGACTTGTCCAACTGACACCAGGAGCTGAGGCTAACTCCTTCGGGATTCCGTTGATTGTTGCGGGAGCTGGGGCATTTATTTTGGGTCTTGTTGTGATTGCCATTCGGATGTACTTCAAGTGGGAGCTGAATCGCCTGAACTCACGCAGAACTGACGTTCCTCAAATCAAAGTTAATGAGCCGAGCTGTACTGACACGGATGCGGAGAAGAATCTGACCACAGCTTCAGAGACTGGAGGAGGACCAGTTCCGCCGGACATCAATATTACCATCAATGAATGCTCGAACCTCATTAACAACAAGCCACCTACAATACCAGAAGAAAGTGGAGATAAAGGCAAAGTACATGGCGAAGGGACAGAAGAAACATCCAGGCTCTTAGAAGAAAGTAAAAATAGTAAAGAGGATAATGCAAATGGTTCTGGTCCAACGTCATTGAAAGATAACACGTCACCTTCTGCTGACTCTTCTAAAGTGAGAAGAAGCAGTTGCATCGGAGGTGGTGGTTCCAAGGGAAATAGTAAAAATGTTTAGGATTTGTACTTTGTGAGATGCTCTAGATTCTACACGCGCAGGTTAAGTTGTAAGTTTGACGGAGGGGTGTGAGAAAAAGAAAATTCAGATTCAGAGTTTTTAAATCGTTCGGAAACGCGGATCATATCTCTTCGACATTAAAGTAACTTAACGTTGTAAGAGATAGCAGAGAGTTACACATTCAATTCATGTATTGATATTGATAGAATTTATTATGTAGGGTTTTTGTAATACTACTGCTTTGTCAGGATTTCATTAACATTATCATTGTGATTGTGATAGTTTCTTCACAAAACAGGTTTTGGAGAAACTGATTTATTCTATATATTTTAGAAGTTTATGTATACTACAGTTTAGTAAGGTTGCAGCACCTTAAAATTCGTATGCTTGGTATTTTTTGTCAACATAATTTTAAAGAAGGTTAACTTAAAGTATTTTTTGTTTAATACTATGAATTAATTAATTAATCATACGCGTATGAGTTAGAAAGGTATTAGTGCAAAGTAATCAAGAACTTAGTCACCATGTTAAAACTCGAGTTCAAAAAGAATATATATCACACACACTTTCACTATTACACTCCGTTGATGGTGAATTTTTTGATTTTTCAACCGAAAAGATCAGGAGTGTCTAGTCTTCGTTCTTCGTTAGTATTTTTTGTTTTTATAGTCATGCATAATAACTTTGAGTAGTCTGTGTCACTGCAGAAAATAGCTTACAGTGTTTTCCGAACTTTCTCTGCTTTCACTAATCTAAAATATAGCTGAGATGCTTCAAGACTAGTTGTAGCTCTGCGATTTTTCCTTAGAAAAGCTCTCATGTGGGACAGTGGGACTTGATAGGATCTGCTTGAATAAAAGTAGGCTTATTGCCTGGGCATTTGTACTCAGAGAAGTCGAGTAGTTTGTAGACTGTATAGTCATTAGACGTTTGAAATTAACACAAACTCAACTCGTAAATATGTTATCTAGTAAGTTAAAAGTGGGAAAGTTCCAACCCCTTTTGAATAGAAAAGACAGACTTATTTGACTTGATAGTGGAATGACACCCTGAGGGATACTTCTGTAGTTTGAAACGGAATAATTTTATCATTACACACGGAATCAGTCTAGTGTTCCAGAATTCCAACTCATGTTGAAGTTACTACAACAAATAACCACACGAAAGTGAGATAACCTTGGGCCACACACACTGTAGATGTTAAACCGTAGAGGATTCTGTGTAACACATAATATTATGATTGCTTCGAGGATCAAATCCATCTTCGTAAAGAATCGTTTATACTATGCAACAAGAAGTAGATGGGATATATACTTACACAGACATAGGTATGGATGTAATGTAGTCATCACTTATATACTCTCTCTCTCTGGGGTGTTAAATATTAATATACCGTTCACCATTCACCTTGTTCTAATCCATCATCATCACATTATCACCTTTCCTCGAAAAAGTCAGAACCGACTTGATTTGTAATTTAAGAACACTCTCAGCCGTTGTTATTATATTGTGAAATTGTGATCCATGTTTCTAACATTTTGTTGCAGGAGAGAAATTCCAAACTCTTTTATAAATGTGTCTTTCATCAATGCTGCTGACTTGTTGGGAATGTACTTACTTAGATGTAAATGAAACACTGCAATTGCTCCATTATATTTGTTCGTCACCTACTTCCCTACTTTCACAAACTTTGGACTTTGGGGTGTGCTGCATATTATGCTTTGCTAGTAGAGTTTGGTGCAGTCATTAATGATCAAGGCTTGACGTGAACCCTTGCACAGTAGGTCAGATAGCCAGATTGTAGTTTTAATTACACTAGCGGTTTCATCCAGTTTTGAAATTCTATAGAAATGTATAAGCTACTCTCAGAGGCTTCCTGTACCATTAGCTTAGAGTACATGGTGCTGATTCAATAGGACATATACCTTATTAAAGTAGAGCGGCTTTCTGCGAAAACTACAATCCCAAAAGACGGGGTGTCAATTTCAATGTTGTGTATACATTTACTTTCCCCACACAGACATTTAAGCTGATGGATTTTGCTAAAAGCCTCTCTACCCAAATATTTATCGTATTATGCAATGTTGATGAATAGAAGTAATGGGGTTCCTTTGTAATTTGAGTACAGCTATTGGACGCTTTCCCTAACTTGGATTACCCAAAACACCCACTACTTCACTTTTTACGAAGATGAATCGCCTCGCGTATTGCATCTCTGACTTTCTTCTTTCACCTTATTATTCCCTTGTGTTTGTTTGTATGAGTGTGCTTTCATATTCCGATCAATCACCTGAAAGGTTATAGGTTAATTTAGAGGGAGTGAAAGCAACTCGTTTACTGTTTACTCCTTCCTTTGTGTATCCCTTTCAGAACTTCTTAATGGACCTTCCCATTACCTTTATTATGATGATTACCCGTTTAATACTTAAGTACCTCAGTTAATTCAAGCTGTTTTGTAATGCCTCGCCCATAATTTAAAGCATTAATTATTGTTATTATTAATATTTATATATACCAATCCGCGTTGTTGCACAAATGCATGTTCACACAGATATATATATTCCCTAACACTTAAAAGACGATACTTAAAATAATGTATATAAGTGCACCTTCAACTTAAGTGAGATTTTATGCCCGAGAGATTTTTAAAACATGTTTCTTCTAAGGACACAAAGTAATTATATAAATTCGTGTTGGTAAAAAAACTTTCCTATAACACATTTTTGCAGAAGGGATTCAATTGTTCTTGCAAGAAGAGAGAAAAGTAATACTGGGTTTACAGAGAGATTAATTTTTATACCGAAAGATGAGCATGCCTCGTCTTTAAATCTATATGGGAGAGAAATAAACTATGTGTGTGACCTTTTGTGCAATATGTCTTATATAATTGGTCGTTCCAAAAACATTGTACCCTTGTTAGTGCGTATTTTAAAAATTCGAACGGACATGCAGAACCTGAACGCGACGGAATTTGTAATTCTATTTCTAATAAATTATCACCAAAAAGAGTCATGAGTTTAATACGCTTTCATAATGTGAAATCTGGATCATGTAGATCAAAAGCTTCTAAATTCTAATTTGTAATCAGCCACAATAATATGTGACACATTAAAACTGAAAATAAATTAATCTGCGAGGCTGTCTGAAATTTGTACGAAAATTATAAATCGCTGCTAATTGAAGGGTACCTTATCCCTTTCTCGTTGTTGTTGCTTATTCACAAATAAATATATAAAAGCACAAAGCGTAAAATAATTAATTGTTAAATAAATCTTGTGATGAATGAGAAAATACAAGTGTATAACTATAAATGCGAGCTTGTTCTTAGAATTTACATCATGTATTGTCCCACTCTTCTTATAGTATGGTATTTTAAACGAGTAAAGAAAGTATATAAACAGCTTGTTGTTGCGATCGCCAAAATTGTTTCATCATCTCCCATATATGCCCTGGCAGAGCTATATATGAAATTGTAATGAATCTCGTATCTTCTTCCGTAGTTAGATATTACGAAAGTATATAAATTGTTATGAGAGTGTACGCTACATAAATACACATATATATACTTGTTGTGCTACATTCGTTTGGATTAAATAAATACACGTACTACAGTAAAAAATAATCTCATATATACTTTGTTCATATACTTTTGCATAATAAGGTCCTAAATGAATGAATAAGACATAACTCCTTCTTCATATTTACATTTACAATGAGGAGGACTTTCTCTGCATTCGAGCTTCTGGATCAGTGGAGCATCTAAAAGTAAGTAAGCTGCTTAGGTGAAAGTTTGCGAAGTTTTTCAGAATAGCTACTGGAGGATGTAAGATGACGAGCTGACAAGTTTGGTAACATGCCAATCCTGCCAGAATGATTTTATGACAGGAGGAGTCGGCTGTCGGTTCCCAGGGGTTCTTCTGGCCACATGTTTCCTACTTTTGAGTTTTGACTTGACGCTGATCGAAGCAAATATTCATTTGACTTATGAAGTGATAAAACAAAAGCTCGTAAATGCTTACTGATTTTTAAGCTTTAGATTTTATTCAGTTTTCATGCTGATAGTAATACTTTACAGTCAGACTACACAAAGGCAAAACTTTCACATCTCTGTCTAAATCATCGTCTACGTCAATTCACTACTGTACTACATTTTCATTACATCATTCTCTCATGAAGATCGATAGTATTTGAGATATTATTGACTAAATATTAACAAACAATAAATTATTATCTTTTTTAGGTTTTATTCTTGCCTCGTCGTCTATCGTGCATACATTCTTAATAACGAGGGTTAACTAACATCTTTGAACTGCGGTTTTCGACTATTCTTCTTTCGCTTTTATTCGAACACTACAAATATTTTAGGAATTTAATTGGTTACTGATTGAATATATATTTAAGCGTTTGTTTTTGTAATTTAAATTCAATTGGCTTGTTATTAAAAATTACTCTTTATAATAACCCCTAATAAAGGACCAAAATATTATTCTCAGTTGTACTCATAAATTATACCGTGTCAGGTTTGCGGTGGATGCAAGGAGATAAACCTAATAATGAATTGATTATCTGCTCTGTTAATTAGTAATTACAAGCATAATGTGACTATTAAGAGGGTTATTGAATTTTTTATACCCACGGATTTCTATTAGCTCGATGAATACCTTACAAATAGGTACATCTAATCAGTTGTAAAGTTCATTTTGGACTACTAACTATTATTACTGGTATTAATACCACGAATTTAAGTTGTGCTGTTGAGTTTAAAAGAGCTTGAGAATTTTGTGCGATGAAAATTTACGGCAGTGCAGAATCGAACTACAATTACATATCGTAAATTTTTCATATCGTTCTATTGCATACAAAAAATCTACTATAGACTATTAGCTGTGATCTTCGTTG
>JAQGAC010002186.1:0-11048 GCA_034696585.1 Isotomurus maculatus
TTGTTCATGTATCTTGTAATAGTGGATCATGTCTCAAGCCGTTACGTTTGGCTTTCTTTAGATTGCTCCTTACGTAAGAGAATTGCATCTGTCAGTGTTATATATTCGGTTACCTGGGGGTGCACAAGCCTACATAATTCCCTTTGCCTTTGGAACCCCATCTTATTATCCACTACTGATGAGGTTCATAATTTTATTCATTCTCTGAATTATAATATACTGTTGAGGTTATTTAATCAAAATCCGTTGTTTGTAATAAGACACGGGCTCCCTCAAATATACCTCATCTTGCAAAATGGAGCACAGCAAGATAAATTGACGCAGAATTAGGCCATTTCTTGTACAATAATTTTTTACCCGTGTTTTTGCTCGGAAAAGAAAACTCTAAGGGCATGAGAAAGTAAATTGCATTAGTAAATCAACGCATCTCATAAGGAAATACACAGAATAAACCTTAAAATCCCCGAGTTATCGTTTGCACACACTTTACTGTAAACCCATCAACTTTGCCAATTAACAATACTATTATAGAACTTTCCTAGTTATTTTTTATTATTTCACCATCAACACACTTCAGGTTTCAGAATCTTCAGAATATATTTTAGTGTGCATAGGTTTTTTATGCTCCAAAAAGTACACTTGTGACTGGTAAGTTTTTATGGTTCTAAACCTTCTTGAGCAACCTCATAAAACTTGTGCTGGCAGTTTTGTGAATCCTGAAACTCGTACTTATGATTTTGTGGTAGGGTTGGACCAGTGACATGTTTATCACTTGCATTACCTGCAAATCCTTAAGCACTTAATCACATTTTAGAACTGCGTTAGAATTTTAGAATGCATTTTTTACCCTAGTTTGTGACTATATGCCTAGTAGCAGGTTCTTCGTACTTTGAATGCGTAGAGTTTGTATTTGGATATTTGTATTGGCAGTTGCAGAATGAAACTATATTCGCAGCTAACCATGTGGGAGTGAAATTGACTCTAATCTCCTAATCTCTCTGCGAAGAAGACTGCAGATGCGGTAATCCACCATCCTTTAGGATTATTTACTACATGTTATTATCTTCACGGACGGAAACAAATGATTTGTCATAAATTACTATTGTTTTGAAATATGAAGTAAGTCCTACGTCAACGCTAGTGTAGCGTGGAAATAAATAAGTGTCATATTGCTCATAATAATCATCATAATCTTCACTTCCTTTTTGAAGTCAACTTTTAATACGTATCGCAAGGTGTGATTAAGTCGCAATCATATCATATCTATTATTAGTCCGTGTACATGAATTATATAATCAACATAATATATCAAAGGAAAAAATAAATGAAACCTATTATGATGAAGCGTCTAGTGTGACAAAAACGTTCCAACTTCCAACAGCGTAATAAAATAAGTATGAAAGTTAGACGCTCTGTATAAAAGGACAGAGAGAGAGTGTTGATTTTACACGATATAAACTGGAAAGGATCCAGCAAGAAAACCCGAGTTCATTTTTTGCAAGCTATCGTGACTGAATCTTTCTTTATTTTGGCAAACCCGGCAGAAGACAATAACCTGATTCTTTCTCAACTGCAAAAAACACAAGGAGACATTCACTGCAAGGATGGTGATATCCTCGATAAAAACTCATATTAAACATTATACTCTGCTACTACGTGCGTGTCACCTAAGAAGGAAAGGTAAACTAGGAAGTTTGGAATCTTTTTGGAGATTGAGGCTGTCACTGTAGATTCTCATGTATCCATTATCATAAGCGTAAAAACTAAAAGCTTTGTTCAGGCTCCAAGGAATATTATGCAAGCTTACAGTTAGTTAAAGAATAAATACGGGACATCTGTTCAAGTCGTAATGTGTGTGTTTCATCTACACACATTGTGATCTGTTTCTGTATGCCGTATGCACACTTGTTCTCCATAAAAAGTCAGCTACACGGGATTTGTCTTGAGATAATTGGACATAAATCCAAAGAAAAAGTTGGTTCGTTGACATTCTATTTTATACACAAAAGATCTGATTGAAGCTCTGAAGCCCACGCAAACTTGGGCAATAGATGAACACACTGAACTATCAGAACTATTGCCATATTCTACGTCTCACAACTCAAACTCGTGTGTAACTTGAGGGCTTTTCCTTTGTAATCTATGTAAAAAAGGTAGGTCAGAGTTCACACAGGAGTAATCCCTCGAGGAAATTCAGGAGCTGACGAAACGACTGACCTACTTTCTGGCCAGCCAAATGACAGAAGTTGAGCTTTAGTTTCATTGAGAAAAAATTGAATCACGGAATAAATGAAAAAGGAAAACAGAAATTGAAAACTTTGGAGTCTTTCTGTGCTTTGTAATTTACATAATTGGATTGCGAAGGCGGAGTTATTTGATTCGAGTGATGCAACAGAAAGGTGCGAACTGCGAACAAGACTTCATCTAGTCTGGGATTGACAGGAAGGCTATTAACAGTCTTTCTTCCTGTCAGTGCAGATTGATATCTTTGAAGGCAGCTTTCCAGAGTTCCATACACACTTGCTTTGCAAATGTACACAGGCTACAGGAAAGTTGCAGATTTTGTCAGGTTGCTTGCAACTCAATTTAACATGCTGACTGTTAGGAGATGGATCTCATCAGGCGTCTCTCTCCACCGTTTACTGACAAGACATGATCTTGACTTTTTACTTTTCTATCGCATTAATCATCTTTACAGAACTGACAAGGTGCCAATAATATCTCCACTGTGAGACATTTAAAGCCAACCACTGCATGTGAATATGAAGTTAGCTTCATAAGGTGTGCGTCATGAGTCACCTCGAAAAACTTACGAGAGACCAACGAGAGACTCCTCAAATAGTCTCAATGACTCTCGACGCAGTAATTGCTGTAATTATCCTGCTTGACATGGGAATGTGACAGTTTGCGACATTTGAGCCCTTGGTTGATTGATTGAAGGCTTAGATTCCAAGTTTTTTCATGTCAATACCGGCCGATTTTTTCCTCTCCTCTGTATCGCCGATTAAACTTCAATGCCACGAGCTTGACTACTCGAGTAATCATTACAGGGCTGCAAAAGCCATTAGTGTACGGATAGCTTGATTAAACAAACCATCACGCCTCGCTCATTAGTTAAAGGGCGAGAGATGCAAGTAGCAAGTATTTAGCAAACAATGAAGGTCAGACAAGTATGCAAAAAATCATTAGACCGTCAAGGGAAAGGACAGAAGAGAGGCGAGAGAGAGCCCAGAGACTCTGCACTTTTCCTATCAACATTTGCATCGGCTTGTCAAAGTGATCTCAACCAGCTTGTGTGTACATTTTCACGTCTAGTTTGAAACCCTTCCTCGGCTCTTCTTTCACGAAGTCACGAAAGAAAGGAAGGATACGAAGATAATGATATGATGGCTTAACAGAAATGTAACGACTTTTTTGAAACTGCGTTGTGTTCTCCAAAAGTCCAGATAACACAATCCCTAAAGAAAACCTAAACAAAACATGATACGCCTGAATTTATTAATAATAACCAATGCGACCTTCAACTAGAAAGAATTTTCGATGTGTAATAGAAGAAATATGATTCGAAGTTTTGTTGTTTTCGTGTCAGAAATATGAGAAGTTTCTGTTTGTCATGTAGCTCTTTTCATTTTTGTGTTTATATAGAAAGTTCGACAACAGTCATGCCCAATTATTCGTTGAGTAAACTATACACACACTCTCACTCATATATTCCCAACGTAGAAATGTTGTTTGACACGAGATATTTGTTAATGGTTGACATATCCTCATAAGTAAATACAAACTATGCTGCAAGTAAAGCCTCCTCCTTTCTTCCTACTCAAAATTCTTGTATGAAAATACACACAGGACTCACACACACACCTACCTATTTACCGCTTGGAAGTTCCTCACAAAAACCAAAACTTGGAGAAGTTGGAGTGTAACACGCCCAAAGCTTTTAGGTATCCTTAATATCGAAAATATTACGGCAGTTGCTGGTTGTTATTATTAATGCATCTCATCTTGCCATTGAATTTTAGTAGCAAAAACGAATCGTGTTTCATTATGCTTCAAATCTCAGAGGACTAAAAACACCAAACTACACTTTCTTTTTGCTTGGCTGGAGGAGAAACTACGTCTCGCACATCTCAATTTCACCGATAAATTTAACACGTCTTAGTCTTCTTCTGTGCTCTTATATGTTAGTCTTGTGTTTGTGTATATATAGAATATATCGAGTCTGTAATGTCTACAATCTACGGGACCACCACTTGACTACCTATGTGTGATGATATGGATCTTGGCTTGGTTAAAAAAACTCTGGTGCTTTTAAAAAGTAACGAAGATCAAGACTGAAATGCAATAAGCGCAACAGCAAACACGCTCCTGGCTGACTCGCTCCTTTATTAAACTCTTCTTGCAACTAACATAGCCCACAGGTTGAAATGTAAAAGATACGATCATGTTTCTTAGCTTTAACCCTTCCACTTTCTTCAACTTC
The DNA here is from genome assembly GCA_034696585.1 of Isotomurus maculatus. Lineage (NCBI taxonomy): Eukaryota > Metazoa > Arthropoda > Collembola > Entomobryomorpha > Isotomidae > Isotomurus > Isotomurus maculatus. Next base: position 4,484 of record JAQGAC010002186.1, read on the forward strand.
GTTTTCAAGCCATGGCACATTTAGTTTGATTTAATATAGTGAAGGTGGTAGCTTGTTGGTATGTTTGGAGGAGTTGAATAGCAAAGTACGGAGTATATAATCCATTGCGATTGTAGAGGAAGTGCGTGTCTTCTGTGAATCTGCTTGTCTCCATCTTCTTTCTCTCAAGATTCAGTCAGTTTACATTTACTCGAAGAGAATATATTGCAAGCTTCACTATCAAACTACACTGCGACTACCTGAGTTTAAGTATGAATTTTGCACGAGAATCGAGGAGCGAATTCAGAATCCACTCAGAATGAATGCCACAGTTATTTCTCTCTCCGTCTCTCTCTCTGTCTTGTTATTACTGTGCAGTAGTAGAAACAATTTGAACTGATCATGAGATGTCCTCTGGGTATACCTGGGAATGTCACATTTGATTACTAAAAGTTATAAAAGAGGTACTACTGCCCCATTACATTCCTCTCTTGTCGGATATCTCCACACTGCATTTCCTTATTTCCCCCCACCTTGTCATTCCATCTTCTTTCTCTCTCTCTCTTTACCTCCGTGAATTTGATCATCATTTACAACAAACAACATGTTTACTCCACAGGTTTACGGTAGATAAGCAATATTTCACGTTCAGTTTACTATTTAACTATTTCAGAATGTCTAGAACCCCATACATGAATGTATACTCTTAGGTACTAGGAACGTGTGAATATTTATACCTAATTTGTTCAACTGTTTCCTGCTTTTTCCTTCCTGTTCCTCCCTCTCACTTCTGGAAAGTTTCATTCTTACGCAAAGAACTCAAGAAAGGCTTCTGCTTTGCAGGTGGGGAGTTATGAAAACAAAAACACACACATAGTATACCGTATTATGCGTACCATAAATTGCAGGGTTTGAATAAATACGGGACTGTTAGCTTGTGTTTGTTTGGACTTGGAACAGTTAAAGCTTCTTGATGGGAGTTGGGATGATGGCTGATGGGTTTGTAAGTTGGATCGTTGGAAGTCACAGAGAAATCCAGCTCACTCACGAGTCTTTTACTTTTACCTCAGCGAGAGAAGAAAATGTTTGTCCTTTCTCATTTGTGGAGTTTCCCCAAAAAATGTGTAACTTAACCCACAACAGAGAAAGAGATTTTGGTAAGGCGTAGTAAGGATTTCGGATATATTTAATGGAGTTTATATACTTGTGGGAAGTTCCCCGTAAGGAGAAAGTCGAGAAAAACCACCAGATTCGCGTAAATATCCGCTCTATCCGCTTTCTCTCTGTGTTTTCCAGGTGAAATAATGAGTTGGAAGACAACGACGGATCTTTTCAATCATACTTTTCCTCTCTCTCTACATACGAGTTTAGGTTTCGTGGGTTTGTCAACACCCCTCCTACATAATATCTTGCTTAAGACCTTGTTTTTCTGTCGTCCCTTGTTCCCAGACCAGACCAGACACAATATTATTTAGACGAATGGAGCAACAATTATTATTCCCCAACTGCGACTCTATTTTCTTGATCACAGAACAATAAATAAGCTGAATGCGGCTGGATTTCATCAGCTTTCGTATTAATTCTTGTATGATCAAAGGTTGGGAGAAAGTAGGAAGTTCGTGGGAAAGTGTCTTGTCAGGCGGAAAATATATAGTAACTATGAAACGTAGGAAGCGATTTATTTCGCTAAGTATTCTGGCTGCAGGATTACATTGAATTCACAAAGTCCAGCTTAGCTTTTGTTGAATGAGAGTAGGCAGCAGCACGTTTAAGTGATCTGCAACTTCTATCTGCTACCTACGCTGAAACATAATAATCAGCTTGAGTTACTTCTCCTGCCGGGAGGTGATCACATTTCTTGAAAAGGTGAAGGATTTATCCCCTCTGGTCTTTTCTTTTGAAAAAGAGATTTTAGATATTATTCTAAAGGAATTAAGTGTGCAATCCTATCTCTCTTCTACTGACTAAGGGTCCAGTAGCATAGTACATCACAAGGTCCTTTTGCACTTATCAAATCTCACAGAGATGCATGAGTACAATTCCATCTACAGTCGCTCTATTCAATTGAGAACAATGCTTCGCATTCACTACCTAGAATTTTCTATTAGTGTGCTGAGAAATGCTATGCTTGAATGAATGCATTCTGTAGTACAACTCTGAACAGTTTATAATTGGAATTAGATCAAAGTAAAAGAACCGTTTGTACAATCTACTTTCTGCAGTTATGGAAGATTGCGATGAAAGAGAAAGCTTTCCCATTTAATTTATTTTCTCTTTGTACACACCTTATCAGCTTGAGCATGTCTTGGATAACTTCATCGTGTGTAGTAAATTAAGATGGAGAGAGAGAAACAAGCTTCTTACACAGACGGAGATTGGCTTCCTTTATTCGGCTTCAGGAGATACACAATGAAATGAAAGCAGATGTGCAGCTTAACTTATTTTTAATTAAATCCACTGCGACACACAATCACGTTGAGGAAATTCTAACCGACTGAAAGAACCTTTTTGCTTTTTCCGTCTCACCGTTCCTGTCTGATGTCAAGAGTAATTTGAGGAATGCAGAATAAATTCGCGATAATGATGAGAGAGACAGAGAAAGACGAAAACCGAAATAACTGGATGTGTTATGTTGTGTGAAGAAAGCAATTTGCGAAATTCTTCGTTCCTTCCCTATCTCTAGTTTAATTATGTTGCTTCCTATCTTATCCTTACAGTAATAAATGTAGTTTGGCTGCATAGATAATTAAGCTAAAACTGCAGAACTATAAGTCTGTCTTCCCACAGCATCTGTTATTGGTTGTCTCATCTTTTAAACTCAAAAAGTTTAACAGCTCGGTTTACTCAACGTGAATTTTATTTCCTGTGTCGGTTGCTGGAACTGCAAATCTTACGGCAAGTGAAGTGCAACAAACATTTCCTTCTCTTTAAATAACCTACTAATTGGCTACTTATGCAATTCCGAATAAACGAAGTTAATACAACATCAGTGACTGAATGATTCATTGCTTCGTAAGAAACGCCGGCCTATTTTTTTTAGCCAAAACTGCTTATAAATGCTTTTTCCTTCCTTTCATATTTACTCTAGTGCTCCGATGAAGAAAGACACTAAGGAAAGGATTATCATAGAGATTGCCTACTCTCATAGTTGATCCTTCCTCAAACTCCAATTCAGTGTTCATGTCGAACTTTCCAACAAGGCATTTATTCACCAGAAGGCCAAATGGAAAGGGTATTTAAAATTCTAATGAGACTTGATCACAAACAGCTTATTAAAATTCTTGAATCCGCAAGTTGAACAACCTACGTGTCTTTTGATACATACAGTCTTTAAATGTATAAAGTAAATGAATGTTTGTCTGTGAAGTATATAAACGTCTAGCAAAGCGGCCTAAGTTGTGTATTGCGTGATCATCAAATCAAGATTTGTAATTGTTTTGGTTCCGTTCTAGTTACATTTGAGTAAACATTGAGGCTAAATCGTACAAATGGAGTTTGAAGAGTTTAATAGGAGAAAGGATGGTGTGATGTCTCTGTGTGTATTTACATTTATTGACAGGCAGACAAAAAGCAATAGAAGGTTGATGGAGCGATTCTGTACACAGGAAGGAAGACTTATTGGAAGTCAAGTGTATCGGAGTAATTGTGCTTTCCCTAAATTGTTCCCTAATGCAAAAGGAAGCCATACGTACACGTAACTTCTCATTAGTTGGGATGGAAGATCATGCCACTGGTAATAGAGATAAGACCTCATTTACTAAATGGTGAACTCGTATATTACAGCAATCTCGAAGAGTATTGGCTCAGTATTTCGGAGTTTATAGACAACACGGGTGAGAATAGTGCCACAGTGTGAGTATTACGAGAGAGTATCTGAATCCGGTGTCAGAATAAATCAGAGTTGGTGTTTGATTAGCTAAATATAGAATCGAGCAGTGGATGAGATGAGATCTAGGTCTGTGTATAAGTACATACATGAGTATATAAAACAAAACCACCGTTGTTTAGGGGAAGATTGACTCGAGTATACACAGGATAAGATATACAGCAGGCTTTCTCCTACACAGAGAAGATTGCAAAAGAAATTGCCAAAAAGATACTGTGGTACTAGTAATATTGTTTAGGAGAAGTGTAGTGACTCTATCATCGCCTCAGTGAAGCTGTAAAATCAAAGTCGGACAACAGAAGCTACCATTGTTATATTGGGTGTTATGATAAGAAGAGTATCAGTGGGAGAACTTATGTGCAAAGTGTAAACTGCCTTTACACTGTCCTCTTTCAAACAGCCTTGGATTCACAGCCAAGTAATTAAACTGGTGTGTGCAAGATATTTGCCAAGCACCCTTTATAATAAAAATTCAGTGGGTTCATAGGTTTATGAGATGTATATGACCATTGATTCATAATTGCTTTTTTGTGTCTGCTCTCCTTTCATACTTTCATCTTTGATAGAGTTTAACCGAATGCCGGTTGTGCTCTCATTTCACCCGAACACAATGAGAGAAATGAAAGAATATACGTGGATGGATGTGTTTAGACAGCTTGCCAAAGTGGGAAAACTGCATGAAACCATCGTGCAATCTTTCACTTGCTCTCCGAAAGTTTGTTTCAATAGCGTATACATACATTATTAGTGGGCCTTTTGTTTATTGTGTCGAGTTGTCCGTTGTTCGTGGCCAAAAGTGCTGAGGCAGGTGATGCACACACATCAAGCTAATTTAGGTTATTCGTATAAATGTGGAAAAGTATATTACCTATGGTCTTTATGATATCCAAGTCCTCCAAAGCCATAGATTCGAATCTAGAGTTGTCCTCATTTGGAGATGAGTTGGTTTCCTGTGAGAGGATGTGAGAGGATTCCTGGAGGTGGTAATCGGAGTCCAGGCCATTTTCCAGGTGCACTGGAGAATGGAGAAGTCTCCGGTTATGAACAAATTCATGTGCTCGAGGGACAACGGTTGTGTCTCCTCGACTTGTGTAGTCATCTTCATAATAACTCCGCATCTCTGTTGATTCTTCCTCTATGAAATATTCACATAGTTAACCAACATATATTCCAATTCATTCCCACACTTTCTGCCTCAAGCTACTTGTCTACTGACAACTCACTTGAAAATGCTCTAGATATTCTAGAGTATCTAGACGAGAGTAATTCATTTTCATTTTCATTTGAATTCGTAATAAAATTGATGAGATATTTACCTACGATTCCTTTGTTGTAGCAAATTCCTACAATCCACTTGAAGAACTTTTTCAGTGGCACTTTGCAGCAGATTTATACGGATTGCCCGTCCAGTTCTTGATGAGACTTTATGTTCAATTTTAATGGTAATAATTATAAGTGGCACTTGATTTTAAGGGCCGTTTCTGATATGTCAGATTTAACTTCTTTGAGGTTCCTACGAGCGGCTTTGGTTATCGCTCTCCTTCTGTTGTCGAACAGTTGTGGAAGATTATCATTTTTTATGTCTCACATACAGTGAAGGCAGTTGCACACCATGACAAGCACAAGCTAAAAGAGCGTCTAACTTTTTGCTAGTCTTTCTGCCAAGAGTTGCTCAAGCAGACTGGGAGAAAGTTTGTTGGGGCACCCGGGTATTATTCCAACACAGACTGGCTCTCCCAGATTCTCTCTACATTGAAATTATGGCTTTAACTTTTCTCAACCTGTATTGTTTTATAGTATGGATGGATTTTATGACGGTTTTTTCATATTAAGTCATCTCTGGTTCAGGTACATGAATCTCCTGCTCTTTTTTGTGTGATTACGTCATAAACTTGAGGGATAATAGGCTCATAGGTTATCGACCAATGCGCTCCCCCGAATTGTTTACGGAACCAGAAGGGTTCTTTCTAGCAAGGTTGTCGAACAATTAGCTTGCCCTATATTAGTTTGTTATGTAAGTAATCGGCCATTGTTTCAAGACTTGTTGATGTGACCTACTGTATAAGACTGATAATGTCCTCATCTACAATCAAACGACCTTCAAGCTTCCTTCAGTTCTTTGTCAATCGATATTTACAGTGATTAAAAAGGGAAGACGGAGAATCTTGCGTCACACGTCTTAGTAAATATATTTATTTCCATCAAGAAAAGTAGAGCAAAACGGGGAAAGTTTTATTTCATTAATTTTGATCCTTAGCTTGCAAGTGTGGAGTGCTCTCAACGGGTGTTGCGACAGTCATCGGATTCCAGCGAGTTTTAAGGGAGATCCTGCCAAGTAGGAGGGGGCTTATTGTCGCAATGAATTCAAAGGTTGTGAGATTAGCACTGATTAAACTCATCTGAAATCACGACGAAGATGGGATGTGGGAAGCTTCTACTCTGACTTCGTGTCAAGGAAGTGACGTTTGCAATAGGTACCCATATACCAACGATTATGTGATTTGACAGCATAAAGAAGGACGAGTAATCCCACAGAATTAAGTAGAAAGTATCACTTAAGAACTAAAGCCTTACAAATGTACTTCAGGAACATTGGTTCATTAACTGAAAATGTCCACATAAATATCCACGCTTGAAGCGCAAGCCAGCTCCAGACAATCCTGTTAGAAGTTCTGTGGGATGAACTAAAGAAACAAAACT
>JAQGAC010002187.1:0-11046 GCA_034696585.1 Isotomurus maculatus
TAGTTACACACAATCGAATCCTAAGAATCAAGACAAATGACGTGTGAAAGCTCTCAGACCATTTGAAAATTCCACATCTAAACTTTAGCATAAGTTAATAGAAATGTCTGCTTTAGATTTTGAAGTAGAAGTAGAAGTACTACTGTACTAGTAGAAGTTAATAGTAGTTGAGTTTGAAGATTGGTGTGTGTGAGTGTGTGTGTGTGTGTGACTCACAGTAATGGGAAAGTCAAGAATGCATGAATAAGGAAGCTCCAACTTTCTCCCCCAGCGAAAGAAGTGAGGTTGCATTGACTTAAACGAAGTTGAGGGTGTTCAACACTCCCTGATTGAGTGTAGAGATATGGAAATGTGAAAGAATGTAGATGGAGAGTGTGGTGAACTGTAAATACATTCAATTGAGGAGAACAACAAGTTGCAGAAGGAAGAACACTAGACAAACTGAGGAAGCGACATGTGTGGGAAATATTTCCCATTTCTCATTTCATTAAACTCACTCTTTTCCACTCGGAAGGAATACTCCACGTTCATCTCTCTCTTTACATATCGTTAACTTCTTTCTTTCCTTCCTTCGCACAAAAAAACTTGCAAGTAACGAGCGTAACGAAGTCGCTTACTCTGAGTGGGTGTGTAAAGATGTGAAAGAATGTTTTCAAACAGTCTGGGCTGGAGACAAATATGAGGGAAGTCATCCACTCCTCGTTCACTTTCTTCGATTCAAGATGTGAGCCAACGACTGTGCACAGTGTGGGTGGCAGAACTATGTAGGCGGAAAGGTGAGGTCTCAGGTGTCTCCTGAACGAGTGACCCACAATATATCAAGAACAGTGAGTATAGCATCTCATTTTACAATACTTCATCCTTTTGGAAGCCATCGCAGGTGGCGAAATGCCATCCAGTTTTATGCAGAAGCAGAATATTCCGCACTTAAATAACGTACGGCACATCACAGAACGCTTGATTCATTCATTCACATCACAAGATTTACAAGGCGCTTCTGGTTTAATGAATAAATATCTTAATTTTATTCCTTCAAACTTTCGAAGTTTCTCCATAGAAAAAGCTTCCAAAGTGCGTAGGAAGCCAAGTGAAAACGGCAAATGAGGGTGGGTGTTTTGTCTCACTATAAACCGGTAATTTCTCCCTATTGAGAAAATTTGAGAGTGTAAAAGTTAGAAGAAAGTTGTGTTGCCTCAAGTATGTATGCTTAAGTATGCTTAACCTTAGCCTTTCTTTGCGTCCTCAGGAAATGAATCTTAATGCACATCCACATCTATAAGAGATGCTCTTTACTTAAAAGAATTATCTAAGTAAAACTAACAATAAGATAAAAGGTCACAATACACTCATCTTCACAGCTCGACAATTATTGTGTCTCACACTAGTGTAACTTGACTAGAGCAGACAGAAGACACTATGTTAATAATTCTGTATCCCTTCAAACACAAGATAGTACCTAATGACATTGCACGATAAGGTAATCCGAAAGTGTTTACATAAGAAACAGAATTAATTAAAAAGAAGGAGTTGAGCCAGAATAATTAAATGCTTCCGAAGAACACACCGAAATGTCAATCTTTCATCATCCATCCATTTAACTTTTCTTGTGTAAACGAGCGAAACGAGCGTACTACAGTGTCCTCTTTGTGCCTACTAATTTACGTGTTCTAGAATGTGCCTAAAGATATTTTTAATTTCGTTTGTCAGTCTTTTATTGTCAATCTACACGGGTAGTGCCAGATTGTAGCTTGAGGCTGCGTGAGACACTTAGGGTTGACGCAACAGATCCTAAATATAATATTCTGTGTTCTTTGAAAATGAGACATGCTGTGCTTTGAGGCTTTTTTAACGTCTTACAGAATAAAGGTTCAAATCACAAAATCCCCTAGACCTACTGACAGTCACGTATGAAAGAAACGCAACAGCAATTAAATAAAGGTTCAGGAAATATGGCTTAAGACGGATGATGCAAGTTTGAATTATGAGAAGAGGGTAAACATTCCACACTTGATTATTCCACATTATCTCTCCACCTAACACATTGATTACGAACACTCCTTTCATCTTCACGTAGAGAATTAAAAAGGCTTAACAAATTAAGAGAAGAACGTAGCTACTTTATTGCAGATGACCTAACACTTCTTAAAAAAGACTGAAAGACCCAACAAGTGTTGAGATTGAATGGACGGATGGCTGGGCAACTGTACGGCAGGGATATTATGGAGGAGTGTTGACAGAGAGCGTGGCAGAATGAACGGTAACTGTGTAAATGAACCGGAAGCTAAGAGACAAATGGAGTGAAAGGAAGGAGTACTTAATAATAAATGTCTTGTGGAAGTGTAGTGGTGATTTGAATGGGAAGGAAGGCTGTACATCTGGTGCAGGTCTGGCTGGCTTTCATTACGCCACGCAGCAAGGAGCTTAGCCTAATGAGAATGTGTCATCAAGTCTTTTGATTGATTATCCAAATGAGTTTGCCAGCCATACAAGAAGATGCTCCGCAGTCCACAGGGTGTGTGTGTAGGGATTTCATTCAGTCCTAATTAGACAATCTCTTTCACTACTCCCACACGATATGAGTGATGAGACTGACTGGTGGAAACCTTCTCTCTATTAATTCATTAATGCTCTCCAACCAACATCCACACACAACACATTTCAACACATCACCTTCCACAAAAAACAAACTCTCTTGCTGAGCTCACACAAAAAATAACACGAGGGTGAGCATCATTTAAATCCCAAAAGCGATTCCAGTTTGAATAACACCGGATGATGATGTGAGGGACCACCATCACCGATGCAATAAGTAATTTGTGTTGTAAAGGTGTTCTTCTTTGCTAATACACACGGAGTGTATTAAGTAAGCTATAATATCCCTATTGTGTTTGATGTTAATCATTTATTATTTCAGGTGCAGGCAGTATATGGTATCGTATCAAAGTGCAGTACACGAGGGGAAAGTCGTGACGAGGTGTAGCATATCATTTTGTCCTTTCAGTTCAATCTCTCTGACTTTATTTAATTCACATTCTGTTACCTTTACACGTGATGCTCACTGGTTCATTGATAATTACAAGATTATTCTCAAAGCGAATTTATTCAAAGAAACCGAAGCAGGAATGACCATCTTTTAATTTACTTGAGGCTTTGCATAAAAATGAGCCAGAAATTCACAGCAGTGAGAAACAACTTTCAAAGTAAAATATGAATTTATTGGGTAAGAATTTAAAATGATCTAAGGATTAAATAGAAGCCGAATTACATTTTAGGAGGATTCAGTGAGGGATGAGTCTATATATTGCGTACAGCGAGTAACGAATAACCACACGAACCTAAGTGGAAAGTGGAGACTCCCTTCGATGATACATGATCTCGTGAAACGTCTAAACTAATTGAGATAAACGGAGCATTCTCATCCTCCCTGCACACATGAGGAGGAATGCTTCAATTTCAAACCACCCAGTCACCATGCAGTTTTACACGGATTCCCGTGTTCATCCCAAATAGAAGAAAGTATCCGCAGAACTACTAAAACTGGACAAATCTACGCTAATAAAGTGAGTGCACATTTATTCATTCATTCATTAACGTCGTTAATGCATAATATGTTTAGCATAGGCGAAGAGAATGGATGGTAGACTTGTTTAAGTGGATTGCTCAATGCTCATGGTCCATGGGATTAGATATTACAGCATTCGACTCCACTTCTAATTGCCCAAATAGAGAGAGAAAGAACCTTTGAATGATTCTGAGCGCAGTAACATAATGTAGAGTGTCACAAGTCGCAATGATAGCCAAACTTTCAACGCTTAACTTGCATTTCCCTCCATCCTTTTCATTCAATGGGCCTATGGTCGCTTGTGACAAGATTATGTAACACAAAAAGAAAGACACATGGAAAGAGAAAAGACAATTAAGTCAATTGGCCCTCTACTCACAGTTCACACAGTCTTTTTCTACTTGTCTCAATTGGAACAAACTACCACCAAATGTGCCCCTCTCTCCGTTCACACAATCAACAAAAGAACTTGGGAATGAATGAATCCAACTTCACTTTGCCTTATTTATTCCCATCTAAATTCAATCACAGTCCTCCCCTAATCATCTCCAAAATTAACGTTTTACAATGCGAAATTGTCACTTGCAATATCTCGAATTAAAATAAACTACACACAGCACACACCATTCATCACGGCTTATTTCTTTCATGCAATTCAGAATCCCAATATTCATTGAAGAGTAATTGTTCAGTAATTAAGTTTAAGTTGCTGGTAAGTAGGTTCAATCTACAGCCACTTAAGTTCTTAAAACCGTAACTCTTAAGATGTACCTCAATAAACACAACAACACTCACCTGGATCATTAAGTCTTCACACTCTCTATGGAAAATGTCCAAACTGACAAAGACACGCGCTTTTGCATATATGAAGTAGGTAGGTTTGTGACTAATCCATTCAAGATTTAAAACTTCACCCATCCTTTGCCGTTTATGTATTTACTGTGTCAAAGAATGAATTAGTAAAACCTAATCAGCTTTCCCTTCAAGCAGCACTACTAGCAATCCACTATGAGAGTAATGTTGTGTACTTAGGAAAGCGAGGCAGACAGAGAGAAACACGAAGCTGATACAGACAGACAAACACAATAAGACACTTGACAGTTCATTTCCTCCTCACTGATCAACATTACTCTTATACGGATTTAATAGACGAACAGACCTGGACAAGTCTCTATTCTGCATTGTGACAGAGATGATTGAGAGATGGGTGTGGCCCAGACTTCAGACTCTGATGGGTGTCTCTCCTAAATTACTTACCTCAGGGAAAGTCTCTCTCTCTCTCTCTCTGTACCAGAGAGTTCCTCCATGTCAAGTACACACGAGATAAAGATGAGAGAATGGCGGTGATATTGATATTCAACTCCACACTAAAAGACTTATCATCATTCATAATACATAACTGTGTGGAGCAAGGCAATCAGGAGAAAGTTCCTCTCACACTCTCCTCAAGTCTGCTTCCTCTACTTTGTAACTCCAATAGAAGAATGGGATGTCTCAAATCCCTCCATCTCGCACTCCATCTCAAGAATATTCTTTGCGTAAAACACTATCTCCTCGCAGCATCTCCTCCTACGTTTAAACAGACTTTTACTCGTGTGTTATTTGGATTAACAACTAATAAAACCTCCATTACATGGGTGCATTTGGAAGAGGATTGGGTGAAGAAATGAGGCAATTGGTAGGAAATACAGGGAGAAGTCTGTAAATCAGAGAGACCTGAGGAAGGGTTAAAAAGAAGGTAACAACGGATGGAAGTTGAGGGACAAGCCGTTGAAACATTCGAAACACCAGGAACCCTCCCTGCTTTCCTCGAAGTCTGTGAAAGTGGAGAGGAAAGTCCCAGAAGGACCATTTCCCTCGGATACACGTGGCGAGCATCCACTTTTATTCACGTCTCTTTTAGAGTCACACACACACTACGAAGAAGCCTCGATTCTCTACGTAAGCCTACAAAGCACGTGGAGCAACTTTCCTCCAAGCGTCAACTACATTTATATATCTGCGTGCATGTCTGTGTGTCTGTGTGTTGCATAGAGTTCACTCCAAAAATGGATGATGTTTCTTGTGATCTCTGACCAAAAACCGAAGTCTTGTCCTTTCTGCCCCTCCAAAATCCATTTGCTCAGTGAGAGACGAGGCTTTCCGTCAACGCGTGTACAGTTGTGTGTGCGTATAAAAGGCTTCGTGTTCTTATGTGCTTGGCAGGATAAGTGAGGAGAGGGCTCTCTCTTGGCTCAGCCACCACCGCCACCACCACGAATATAATTCTCCTCTAAAAGGGAAGAAATAGTCGAGATGAATTTGTTGTGACGGAGAAAGAACTCCTCCTGTCTAAAAGTCTGTGGCGAGGAAGGAAAGGAAAAAAAACTCCCAGAAACTTTCCCATTTCGAAGGAAAGTTTACGGAATCATTGTAAAGACCATTATGGCCTAGAATGAGTTTCCTTTATTCCCCTTCTATTTTCTATATTTCTGTAGACCAAAGCTCAGTTCTCAGACTTCGCGTGTGTGGCCATAGGGATCAAAAATGCTAACCTCAAAACCTTAACTTAGTCACCCTGAAAATCCTGATTTCTCCAATATACGCGAGAAATGACCCGGGTATTAAGAAGCCCGTGAATTCTACACCATTTACCAACTTTACCTTAGATTACAGGGCTGTCTATTCCAATACCAACTACCCTATTATTTGTGTCAATCCTCAAGGATAACACAACAAGACTTAATATCACATATCACCCAACACACACACACACAGAGCCCAAAGCGTAAGACCTACAAATGTAATCCTCTGATGGTCAAACTCTACTTAATATACTTTCACTCCCTTCTTCTCCCTTCAAATCCTTCCTACACACTTGCTGTCTTCTTTTTACTGCCTCCCACTCTGATCCCGAGTGTCATTTCCAATCCATTCGTATATCACAAACCACTACAGCATAAATCTTTATGGACCGTTTGGGAACCATACCTTTCTTTCCTTCCACGCTCAACCGGCAGTCTCCTATTTTCTTACTCATTCCAAACGAATTGGGAAGCCACTCGAAACATTCTACAAACCACCATGACGTCCAATTTCGTTACAAACAACCCGTAAATAAGTACTACCCGCTTTCTTGTCTTCAATTCCTCCAACTTCGCATCAATTCCTCATCCATTTGTACAATTAATTCTGCAGTATTAATGAAAAATACCGAAGAATAATAATAAAGACGTGGTTGAGCACTCTATCTCTCTCGTCCCTCCAGCAGTGTAAGGATTTATGAACCGTTATTAATAAATTTCAGATTTAGCTTTCACCCATAAGAAGAAACTACTACTCTTCACTCTGGCAAGTCACAAAAAATTTGAAAGGCCACAGCTACACATGACACGCAAAAAACAAGACAAAGTCTTAAAGTCTTAAGCCTTAGGCACACACACACACGACAGACAGAGTGACTGGCTGTTCTTTCCTGTAACAACATATATTATTGTAAGGACGTAAGATTTGGAGAAGAAAAAAGAGCTCACTACATCTTATTCTCTGTAAAGCTACGTACATACATCTTGAAGTTACGAATCGTCAGATGTTTCATTTTATTCCTCACCCAATACTAAATACCCAACTTCTCGTTTTAAAAGTATAGCGAAGAAATCCAAATAGATAATATAAACTACAAACGTCCGGGTGCATATGTACAAAAGTACAATCAGAGTAATCTTATTATAAAAGTCTTATATGAGGAGAAGGAAGAGAGTCTTTTGTAGAAGGAGAAAGTAGAAAGCCAAGACGGGTATTTTTAAAAAGCCAAAAGAAGATTTTATTTGAGCTTTTGTGAAGTAGCACGGGAGGAGAAATGTCATGAAGTGGAAAATATATGGAGTTAGAGTAGAACATAAAAAAATAAGTGATACAATCAAGGCTAATATCACGGGTAAGTGAGTTTCATAGCCAATCTTGTAATTCCTTTTGTGATCTCTTTAAGACTCCTAGTATATCCTCCTCCATATTCCACTAGCTTAAACCCTCCTTTCTTCGACTATCAACTGGGAAGAATGTCAGTTTACTCTCTAGGCAGAAGTATGAGAGGAAGCAGCAAGTAGCCATAAAGAATTTCCCTTGACTTTTTACTTCTTACACTTACTACTCACTTGTAGTACTCACCAGTTCACTTGTAATAAAATCCTTCAGTCATTCCTTCTCGAATTTCGTGCATTATTATCGAAGCAGCAAGGAGTATTTCCTCCAGAGAAGGAATATAAAAATTTCTGCGTAAAAACATTCGAGATATGTTTGCATGTTATTTGAATCTTAAAGGCCAAAGTCGTAAGAAGTGAATGTGAAATTCAGAAATACCCAGAAGTAAGGCACACACACACTCCCAATATTATCTGATGCAACTTCGACTATCTCTCCCCAAATTTACAACCTTGGTTATTACAATGAATTGGTGGTGAGGGTTTCCTAGTAATGGGAGATGCTTGTTACATCTCACTTAAGCACTTCACTCGTCTGAGCAATTCATTAGAGCCACTTATGACTCTGTAGGGATCTATTTAATCCTTTCCTTGCTGGAATGAACTTGAACGATCAACGAGTGAACGCATCAAACCAAAAGCACTCTCATCCCAACTTCCCACAGCACACAGCAGAGATCAATCGTATTAACACAATAAAATAGGATGACACGAGACTACCGAACGGAATTTAATTGATTACATCTCAATTAAAATTGGATAAAAAGGATCTCTTCTCTCCTTCCAGCAATCGTTTTATCTCCCCATCATATTGTGTTTGTAGCCTGTACACAATTCCTCCTCGCCGTACGAGCCACAAACCAACTGATAATAAAGGCTTTCACCCAATTTAATCCTGCTTTCTTTTTAATTCAAAGGTTAAATGGTACGAGAAAACACATTATTCCACATCTCTGTGTGCCTGTGTATAGAGAGCGAGGTGAAAGTATTCAGTGACTCGGAAGGAGTGCAGGCAGGCAGACACAATATGTGGAACAAGGCCATCACAAGCACCACCTCGTCATCTCACTGAGCCTCGCTCTCCTTCTCTCGTCAATTTCATTTCAATCCAATTAGAGACAAGGATTTGTAATACAAACTCTGTAGATTTTGCTTCAAGACTTTTGAGCAAAGAATAGAAATATTTACTTTTAAAGACTCCGAGCAAACTTCCTGGACTTTATTTCATTGTCGACCAAATCTATTTCGTTCATCACAACGCTAATGCTAACTTCTCCCACTCATGATTTGTCAAAGGTCATTACTTAAATTAGCTAAAAGCTCCACAATAGCCAACTTGACGCAAGATTGAATGCACAGACAGATTAATTAATAGGAATGTTGTTAATTAAGTTGGATGCGTAGGTGGAGACATGTTGAAATATAGAATGCAAGGACAGGTCATGTCGTGGGTGGTTGAGTAAGAATGACTTTGTACAGAGAAATCCCCTCAGACAGGGAAGTATGGAGAGAAAGCCAGGAATGAACGGTGCAAGTCTATTACTGTCCGTGTTTGATTTCGAGTTGTTACGTAAACTCCAGAAAGAGAGCGTGGGCGGTTTTATTCCCCGGAAAAAGCAGCTTGTGTTCATTCTACCCACCAAAATCCTTTTATAAGCCTCCAGCCCACCAGACGATCTGAAACCCAACCTGTTTCACAATGCTTTCTGGGGTAGTCTTTCCACATTCATTTCCTAACTGAGAAAACTCACTTGTGCCTATGAATAATCAACAGAAGAATTCCAAATGACCGTACCGATGTTAAACATGCAATTTGAAATGCAGATGCTTCCGGTATGCAGAGGAGAAAGCCCAGATGAATGAAATTCGCAAGTAGGACAAGGCTTCAGAGAACAAGTCGGAAATGAGAAAGGAAAAAGTATTAAGGTTGAATGTAGGTGGATTTTCTCGGAATGCATTAAGTTTGTAGGTGAAGGAGGAAGAATAATGAAAGCTTTATTGGGTCTCCTGGCTTTCCTCCTCAACATCATCTCTCTATCAACTCTCTCCTTTCGCTTCCTTTGAACTGCATCTTCATTCCACATACTTCCCACACTTTCACCGAACCCTCTCTAAACAAAAGGTACGCACACAAAGAGCTAATATACCACAAAGTGAAAGAAAACGTCTCTTCAAATCTCACCAAATAACGAATTAGGCTTATGCAGTGTAATAATAACAACACATCGAACACCAACTTACAAAGTAACTCTTTACGACATTTCTCCGTCAAACTTTTCACTGAGATTGACCACAGGGTAAAATCCCCTCAAAAACAACTTTACAACCAAACTCAGGTATAAATCCTTCCAATAAGACTAGGTAAAGCCTTATCCTCCCTTTCTACTTAAAGAAACATAGATTTCCAGATTTAAACCAAAAATAAATCGGTCCACACTCTCTTTCTCTATCTGAGTGAAAAACCCCGAAAGCCAAAACACATAAAGGTTGATAACGCAGTATTGTGAAAAAATGAAAAAGGTGAAACACATTGTATAGTGTGTAAAGATAGAGGACACACGCAGAATTACATATTGAATGAAATGATCCTACCCGGCCTATATTGATTGAAAGATTCAGCAGTTCAACGTTCACCGTTTTTTTTGTTCTGAGTCAGAAACAGAGAAGAGTGAAAAATGCAGGAGATAAGTGAGGAAATGGAAAAGGTGGAAGGATGATGGACGGAAGAAAGTGAGACTACCCGCAGCAAGGCTAACACACACACTTCGGGTTTTATCGATCCTTCATCCCTTCATTCCTACATTGCCAGTATTATTATATATGTGTACATTTCCATTTCGAAAGAACGTCTTACACTTTTACAATGTGTGTGTGTGTGTGTGCGAAGAATACGTGCAGCGGTGCAGTTACTAAGGCTTTCAGGCCCATAAGATGATCATCATCACCATCATCCATTGCCACTGCCATGAACAAACACCCAACTCTCCGATTCTTTATCTCTCCCAACCTTTACTCACTCCTGAAGTGGAATGGAAATCTCACTAGTTTAAACTACCAAAGAAACTACCCAAGGTCTTTCTTCACTCTTCCTCCCTTAAGACTTCACCGACATTCCTCCACAACTTCTGTTCTCCTGCATTTATTTGCATTTTTATTCTCCACCTGGATTACTCAACTTACTCCTTCATACTTTCATCCACACACACTTTCTTACTCTAACAGATAAAAAATTACACCGTTCTGCACCAGCCTGATTAGCATCTTATTTTTTCACAAACCCTCTCACGGTAATTGGCTTTATTCTCTCTCTTGTAGCTCTCCACCAGATTTATGCTAAAACAGCCGCACACAAAACCTCAACAATGTTTTTACTCCACGAAACTTATTCTCTTGTAACTTGAGAAGATAATCGTATCTCCATTACTTCGTACTTGAACTAAATTCTCGATTCATTAAAATTCTCATCCACCTTTCCTTCTCGCCTAAAGATTCAGAGGGGAAACTTTCTTTTTCGCAGTTCTTCCA
>JAQGAC010002188.1:0-11033 GCA_034696585.1 Isotomurus maculatus
CATAAGACAACAGTTAGCTCAGTTGGTAGAGCACCTAACCGGAAATTAGGGGGTCCCGAGATCGTACCTCGGACTGTCCGTTTCTTTTTGACGCTTCGCCACACTACAGATCCTCCATAGTTGTTACAAAGCTTATCCCTGGACATTGATCGTAAGGTGTCATGATTGTGCAAACCAATATCCACGTGGCTTTATTAAGATATGATTCAGCTGAAAACAAACGATTAGATAATTGTTTAAATTGAACGTGCGAAAAAGACATTTTCCACCCAGGGTCCCAGCACTAATAGGGCCTTCGCCAAGCCTATCTTTTGTGTTTATTTGTACCGGTACATGTTGATGATTACGAAGGAAAGGGGTGCAAATATCCTCAGATGGATCGCATTGTGCTTTCAAATATATTCCGTTACGGTTGACGGTAGAAAGAGTTTAGATCAATTGATAGAGAACAAACTTTATAGACTTTTGGTAAAATCAGAACGAATGGGAAAATCTTTGATGAGGACATTTAAGAAATAAAATTAGATCAGTGAATATGATCAACGGATATTCGGGACTCAGATTCCTGCACTGCTGTTGGTTTCAGTGTTGGTTTTTGTAGGGCTTATGATTCTGCACGAACCTGATTTGCTATTCGAGATTGGTGAATTAAAAGGAGAATACAACACACGGTGGATGTAAAGCTTGTTAGGAATTCAGCGCTGAGGTAGTCACGCTAACGTTGTTTGCATTCGGTTTATCATTCCTTACTTAAGTATAAGGAGTAGGATACTTTACCCTTTAGTTGCTTCATGCTCATATGGAGTCCGGTAAAAGCTACTCGTGTTATAATATTACTAACGAGAAGTGACAACGGTGTCAAAGAAAAGATGCTAGAAGAAAAGAATTTTAGAATAATTTTTGCAGTGTTGCTTAATTTACGAGCATTGTGCTGAAATTTATACACAAATAGATCAAAATTGTGTTGATTCTTCAGTAGGAATGACATAGTTCACTGCTGTTAGTTTCCAATGATGTACAGCTTTTTAACTTCGAAATAAGTTACCTATTCGAATTTCGTTTTTTCCTGACGTTTTAAACCCCTAATATGGTTTAGGCAACTGATGGTCATAAAAATAATTAATGAGAAGTAGTCCATTCGAAAAAATGGATGTTACAATTAGGGAGAAGTAGTTTGTTTTCGCAAAGCTGGACCAAACTTAAACAACGAATTAGCTTCTTATCGTAAACTAACCAGCAGCAATAGATACAAGGTCATCTTTGTCCCGATTTGGGTTGTTTGTATCCACAGGGATAGAAGGCTAAAAGCTAGGGTAAACAATTTACTGCCCTTTATTGCGTAAAACTTCGGTTCATACTCTCCTGTAATGTGCACCAAATGCAATTACTTATAATATTGACATTAAATATCAAAGTATTCGCAAGCATAGGCCATTCCTTTTTCTATTATTCTGGCAACCAAGTTTTGAAAAAATCTGTCACTGGTACTTTTAATTCTGTAATTTTTGAACTTGTACTGATACCTGTAGGAAGATATCCAAGGCAAGCATAATGTTATTTGACTACCAAACGCAAAAGCTTAAGTTTAAATCTAACTGCTTGCCTCAATTCTACATTGCTGGCTGCTGAGATGATAATTTAGTTCCGACAAATTAACTACAGTTCTAGGCTACTTTTACTTGATTTGTTATATGAAAGAAGTCACAATGAATACTACAATAATGTATGGCGTATGATAATAATCTTGTTGGCAGTCGTTCAATCCTCAAAGGTTGCAAACGAACATTTTATGTACATTGATTTTTTCTAATGAGTGTATCATTGCAGATTCTCTTTTTTAGTGTAGGTGAAGATAGGGAAAGGTGAAAATCGGTCCTTTCCCCGCACTTTCTCCTGTAAAACTACACGCGCAAATAAGTGCCCCTGTTGACAAAGTTTTTAATATGGGCAGCCAATTTTTCTTAGAAACATAAAGTTTGAGGTGCATTCACAAGTTTTGAGTGCTAGTTTGCAATTTCCAGGAGTAAATTGGAAGTAGTTAATTTGTTCGAGCGTCCCAGATTGAAAGCCATTTTGCCCGCATGTGGGATACTTTGAGTCACCACTGAACTTCGCCTCCACCTAATTTATTAAAGTTAACAAAACGAAGCAAATAACACAATTGTTTAGTTTCCCTACACCGCTGGATATTGATCCAACGTACCTGAATAGAGAAATTCTAAAATTATTTTATTTTCCAATGGTGTTTTTCATGTCCTACACGTTCAATTTCTTTGTATTGTTTTCCCTAAAAGCACTAACCGCCGGTATAAAACCAGTTATAATTATGAATATTTGGTATGTCAATGGAAAGTCTGTGATCGTCGCAAAATGCTTGTCGCTGAATTATTTTACTGTAAGGCATCGAATAGCGTGGTTAAGAAACACAACTTTCTATTCACGATTCAATTTAAACAGAAAACGCCGGTTCCTTTTCGTTGTCAAAACAACCGCAGAGTTCAGGGCATATCCGAATTTGGATAGTTTAGTTGAATAGCAAGCTGTGATAAATTCAGATTGATGCAGTTTGGTGGACTTAAAAATTGAACATGTAATGCTTTAATGAATTTGCCCACAAACAATTTAGCAACTTTATTGCAGGAGTGCAACAATGAAACAACAATGATTTATTCCTAACAATGAAAAACATGAATATTTCTTAATCTAATAAAATATGCCGAATGCGGATATAGGATATGTAGGTATTAAGACACGTGAGTAATATTAATGTCAAACCATGGCTTTATAAGCTCAGCTTCGAACAATAAAGGACACAGTCGTATTACACTAACAGACGTACATCATTACTACAATCAACGATTGTCAGACTAACAATGAAAAACATGAATATTTCTTAGTCTAATAAAATCTTAATTTGGTGCATTTTATGAATTTGTGATGTAATATTTATTATTTATGTTTGGTGGATATGATGGCTACTAACAATTATATTGTTAAAACATAATTCACATCTGTATGAATCCACCTTCTGTTTATTTAAGTAGTTTAAACCAATCGCCATGTATAATTCATAAATTTTGAACGCAAAGTGCAAGTGAATTCTAAAAGTTAATTACAAAACTAGTATTTTATTTTATGTTTAATAATTTCGTAGCATCTCGTCGCGAACTTCTATTGTATATAAGTAAAAATGTGTATTGTAAAACGTTCCATGCAATTTAGTTTACTTCCCCCGGAAGTTTCTTTGTGACAGCAAAGTGCCTCGCGAACTTTCATATATATTCCCCAATTGTGCAATAGGCAGGCCCGAATAAATTTGTATGAAATAAAATAGAAATTAGTTTGCTAGGGATATAACTTTTATTAAACATAATAGTATTGTGGTTATTTTATAATGGTGGTATATATTTGACAATTGTTTTGCTAGTAAGTCCGGCAATTAGCACTAGAATAATTATATTTGCATGACACATGCACCTAAATAATTACCTTCGAAATGAATTCTTGCAGCAAGGAGTGTAAGAAAACAGTTTGTAAAAAAAATGCCGGTCCGTAAATCACCTTTGAATGCTCAGCTTTAAAACTACGGACAAAGCTTTATTGATGAAGAGTAAGAGATTTGCGCTACATGGCACCCCTATGTTCACTCTAGCTCGAAATTAGTGTCAACCGTAAACAAAATCTTTCTCTCTATGAATATGACAGAATCGTAATTACTTAACATGAAGTAGGGGTGCTTGTTTCAAGAGGATTGTAGTAAATAATGTCAAAATTCCCACCGAAGTGGTCGAACAAAACATTATCTTGTGCACAATCAATTGAAGGATTTCGCTAGAACTCACAGATGGAGGGCCCATTAGCCAGTAACCATTCAAACCCAAATACAAAAATCAAGTAATACATCATTACAAACTGTAACGGTTTGTGCTTTGTTGAGTGACAAATTTGATTCTGTTTGTAACAACAGACCAGTAAAGCTTGATAACCTTGAACAGCTTGGTTTTTCTCAATCTGTGTGTAATTAACTCTAGGCCCATGATGTGAATAGATAAACACAGCATTACAAATATCACAACAAATATTGTAAATATATTTCCGTCGAAGCTTATTGGCTTTGGTTGAGCATAGCCAGATTTCTTAACATAAAGCTGACTGCGGCTTGTTCTCATCATCTCTTCCAGTTTATAAGAGCTCTCGTTATTTCTGTATCCCAATCTATAAAGAAGCATATACGCCCAAAAGTCCACACGGTTATACAGAAACCTTCTGGTATAATCACGCTTGTCCATTTTTAACTCCTCTTCTGTTTTTTCAATTAGAAGAAAGTGCGGCTGGTTAAAAAAATGCATGTCACTTGTCAAGGGAATTGATAAATGTAATGTTTTTGTAGATATAGTTTTTCTGTGATTGTCCTTCAATCCCTTTAGCATATTTACGATTCCAGAGTGCTCAAGTTGATGCAACTTTACAGGCATATCAGGTACCAAAAATTGTTTTAACAGGACACCGCATGGAAGTTCAATCGAAGAATCTTTGACTATTTGGTGACTAAATTTTGAATTCCCCAACTGTCGTAGCGCTGGTGAAAAGACGTGTCTCAAGAATTCTTCATTCTCGAAAAATGCTGTTTTGTTGCAAGGCTTTATGTAGTCTATTGAACGTTTGTCCCAGACACAAACTTTTCTCAAGTCGTTACTTTTGTAATCAACACAACTTATCAAGATTTTAGGTATTACCATCACTGACTTTAAAAACATGACAAGCTTGCTAACTCTTGGAATCCCTGAATAATATGTCTTCAATTCCAAAGATTTGTGAGTATCTGTTAAGAGCGAATCTATGTGCCAAGTTTGTAAACAACCTTGACAAGTTTTAGAGCTAAATACGGTGAAGTTTTCGTTAAAAAGTTCATCGAAGGTGTTATAAATTCGATTCGGCATTTTGGCAGTGAGTTTTTTAATGTTATCTCCCTTGTAAGCATTACTTATTATTAGTGAAGCAATAAGTATTGACGCTGACATCCAATAAAGAAAGTCCTTGTGCATTTTGTTACCACAAATATTGTTACCTTGCTCTAGCATTATACCAGCTTGTGAGATAAGTACCTTTGATAAACTAGAAATGTATTGAACCCGTCTAGTCCGTCGAATCCATGAATGCAAGTCACGCAGGACAAGGAATGCAACTCCACTACAAGCAATCGATACTGTAAAACATGATTCAGAATATTATGTTTTATCGCGAATTTGAGACACTATTCAATGTAGATTATAATTTAAGCTGTCAACAACTCAAGCCATAAGGAACAGATCAGCCCCAATGATTTCAGGACATCTTTAGAAATCACAATTAAATTGTAATGGGTACAATGAGGATCATTAATATTACTGTCCTGTGTCTCAGATCATACTAGGGTATTCACTTGAAAATATTTTTGAGTTTGTGATTCCAAAAAAATAGCTCAGAAGAGATTATCTAAGGCCCTTGTTAGCACATTTTTGTACAAGCACAATAATACTTTACGTTTATACACTTTGCAAAATTATCATGGCCATTAAACATCTAATGAAAGGTCTCTATTTGGGCTTCAGCAAAAACTTCGACACAGTTAACACACACAAACACATTCCACACAATATTCCAAGCAAGTTTCCTTTTCTACCAAATATAATAAAAACGCACACACAAACTTGTTTCCACAAGAAGTAATTTATTTATTTCATTACGGGATGTTTACAAATTATTTTCTCACACGGAAAAGCTTTACTCACCTAACTTGTTTTGTCGTCTACGATTCTTCAGTGGGACTTGTGTCTCAATTACAAATTGATTGGTAATTGAAACGTTATTCCTAGTCAACCAGAGATTTTACGATCCCATGCGAATCACATACCTATCATAACGAAACAAAAAGGATATTTTGTGCAAGTAAAGCTAAGAAGCTTTGTGCACTCCAAGACTCAACACAATGGGACTTCCGTTCCTTGACCCAAAAGACCTTCCAACAATACCACTCTCAGACTTACATAACTTCATGTGCAAATCTGGTAGGTTTTCAGCAGATCGAGACAGTTCACAGTCAGAAAATTAAGCATTATGTGAGTGTTATGGTGAGTCTGCAATGGGTAAAAATTGACCCGCGTGGCTGTGTGATCACTGCTCTATCAGTGGCCACTCAAACCTCAAAACATACATACATACAGGTGTAAAAATCTTCTGATTTCGTTAGAAAGTGTACACCATCAGACGTAGGACTGCAATTTGGCGCTTGATCGAAAATGTTGTTCTGGAGTTTTGAACTTATTTTCATTCGGAATTCGGTTTTTTTCTTCCTTGTGAACCACAAGCGTGGTGTTTCCATCTTCATCACGATTCTCTTCGACATAGAGTTGAGCCATCCGTATTTGGTAATTTCCACAGGTGAAAGTTACCTGTTTATCTAAGGAGAGGCGATGAAACTGCGGAAGGACTCCATCAGGGAGCTTGGTCAACTCGGATGGAAATCTAGACGAGATATCTTTGGCTTCCAATTCCATTGTGACGAGCTCCTTTGACTTGTTCAGTGTCCTCCTTGCAAGTTAGCTGCGTTTGGGCTGCTTCTTCTAATGTGGACCTCGGAATTTGTTGAGAAGCTATGTCATAGCTTCGGGTCTTTTGCAATGCCACCCTGAATCCACGGTCTACGAGGTTGACGTTTTTTGTCCCCACCCATGTTAGGAGCTGCTGGCTGATTGAATCGCTATTCAATCCCTTTTGCAGCGCAAATCGATGTCAATTTCTCACTATCTAGTTCCTGAAGAGACTTTCGCAGCTCGTTGTTCGCGTCGTGCAATATATTGGTGAGAAGTTGGCCCGGGGCTTGAATTTTTTGTCAGAATTGCAACCGCTCACTCCCTTTTTAAGACGCTCACGATGCAGCAATGCCTCTTAAAATTATATCAGAATGAAAAATTTCTCACCAACCGATTGGTGAGAAAGTGGTGACAATTCATTCCGGTTGATACAGTACAGTTTCAGGCTCCGTACAGTTTCTCACCACTCACCAGGTCGAAAGATTTGAGGAGCCCTCCATAGTCTCCCTCTTTCACTCCTGATGCTTCTTTCACTATTTGCACCATCTGCATAATGATTCGCTCTGGATTTCCGAATCTTAGCTATAGAACAGATATTATTTTGTCGACATCGTCTGGAGCCGTCAGGAGCGTTTGAACTGCTTCATTGATTTCTCCGTTCAGTGCCGGCTGAAGTCGCTGCAGATTTTCGACGTTAGACAATCCGGATGGATTTGTGACGTTGCGAAACGGTTGGACAAACACAGGCCATTCTGCACCGTCTCCGTCGAAAGCACTACGCTCAATCTTGAGCGCATGTCGGGCTAACAACGTCTCGTTGGTGTCTTCGCTGGTTGTGTTGACTATCTTTGACAGCCTGGGTCATAACAAGATCGAGTTAATCGATTCGATTGGAAGTTGCTGGAACTTTCGGAATTTTCAAGTCATCTGGAGTTGGATCAGCAAGGGACGACACAGAGTCTACAGTTGAGGAGGTTTTGGGAATGAACTGTACATCGGATACATTTCATAGGCAGGTTTGTTTTCAAGGGATCTCGTGGGACTGGGACACGAATGAGTTGTTTGATAACTTCTTGCGTGCCTAGACTTGGGGAGCGTTCTGCCTCATTTCTCGCAGAGAGGATAGCTTCGTCGAATTCTTCGATGAAGTCTTGAAACAAGTTGTCTTCCTCCTCTTCCAACGCATGGAGTCTGTTGACTTTCGATTCTAACTCCAGAAGTTCGATGCCCTGCCTTGTTTCGTCGATCTTTTCCTCAAGAGCGGCTTTTTCTTTCTTCTGTTGAAGGTCTGCTTTGCGCGCTCTAGCCACCGATGACGTTGTTGACGTGGTCGATGACTTTTACCCGGATGGGAACAATCCTCTCTCCTTCCTGCCATATACGTGCGCCTCGTTGCGTATTTGATACGGCAGGCAACGCGATACAATGAGGGTCACACGGAGTTTTCTGCACGCCACTGGTTTTTTCGTTTGTGAACTTGAATTCTTTAACATTTTCAAATCCATTTTCCTTGTGATACTCTGGATAAGATGACCCCATTAAGTACTTGTAGGCTTTCAGGAGAGACGGGCTTTGGAGATAACGCTTCTTCAGACTCTGTCCAATACTGACAGAACACGGAAGTTCTGGAGACCTTGTATGGGTCTTGAACTTCACTTAGGCAACAAGAGGCGGTGTGTACTCCGAAAAAGTTCAGACTTCCTCAGGAACAGTTGAGACGGACTCAGAAACAGCTGAAATGGACTCGAGAACAGTTGAGACGGACTCAGGAACGGACATCGCGAAAACATTGAATGAATCATGCGCGACGCAAAGTGGAGAAAGTTTGGCCAAGCAGGAAGGAGAGACCTTTCCTCCAAACAAGATAAGCGAACACGAGTGAAAGCCACTCGTCATCATAGTGACATAAATAGACAAGTATAGTCTGCATAAGTTCCACTTTTATACAGGAATCTCTATAGCAAATGTGGACCTTACGCTGACTAGCCTTGTATATATATTTGTTTGTGTCTTACATTTCTGACCCTTTGGGAGGAAAATATTCCCTCCGGTAATCGACATTTTTAATAAGGCCCGAAGAATGCGGCCCAGCTGAAATTGCCTTAGAGAGCTTCTCCATCGCCTTTTCCTTCTACTAGAAGCGTGGGCCTCATCCTCCGGTCCTTATGAAAAACACGACAGAAAGTTTAAACCGACAGTAAGCCGCAGCTTAGCCAAGCCTTACGACTTCTAATGAAGTTTTGCTACCTGATGCAAGTAAAAACCGAGCTAAAGCCTTATTTTAGCTTGGGAAGCATGCGCAAGATGTTTTTGGTTACAGATATATACTTGGAATTTGTTTGGAATACTGGTTTCAATTATTGTGCGTTTATCCACTCGGAGCCAATATTAGCAACGATTTCAATGCAGTAACTAATAATTTTAGAAAAACTTACCAACAGCAATGCTAATCCAAGTTTGGACATCAAAGGCGGAGACCAATACGCCATAATACACATCTTGCTTCTCGGGGTTAAAACAGGATAAAAATGCAGCGGGGTTTGTTTCCAAAACAATCGTTGGTATCCCGTAGCTGTATTCTTGTTTTAAGTGGTCCACATGAAAATATGGTACAGCAGTTGCTACAAAATATTTAGGTGCGAACAATGAAGGTCTTTCGATTGGTGTCCTGTATCTTTCGCATACTTGCAGGGACTGATTTAATTCAACAATCTTATGCGCAGTGTAAAACTTAGGATAGAGCCTTTTGCATATGATGTGATGATTCTTGCTAGGTGTAAAATCCCCAACTGCCTCGTCTACAATATTTTAAATAAAATTTAAGATAATAGCGTTAATATTGGCTAGAATGATAGCGTTACACCTGTCAGATGATTTTTGCAATAACAACTAATGAATTTGAAAGTATGAAATGTACGGTACCTAGTAGTGAGCTGTAGTTGGTAAGTATTATCAAAAAAAGCTCCCAATGTATTTCAGAAAACTTTCCTGGTTTTGCAGAGTTTCGGGATGATAGCATAGCTCCTTCAACTTCTGTGTTCATGTGAACTGGCAATTTGCGATGGTGGTAGAAAAGGTGTTGGTATTGGGATTTCAACCAAATCCGACTAAGATCTTTGTAATTGAATTGCATTCGCAAATGCTTGTGGTAAACACAATAAAAACAAGCATAATATGCCAGCTTTACTTCAAACATCCCACCAACCGTCAAGATTTGAATGACGTATGATGCTGGGTATCGGTGCAACATTTGAGAGATGCCGTAATCGAAGTACACCCAAGAACTGTACTCGTTCGAGATATCCGAAACTAAAATACGGTAAGCATCTCTAGTGGTGATTTCAAACACATCCGATCTGCAATTCTGATCGGAAGAATCACAAAGTAGTCCGTCGATATAACGCACCCCGTAGTCTCGGAAATAATGAGGAATTGCAAATCCATAGGTTTGAGGTATGGAGCTTTTGTTTGGGTCCGTAGGAGGATAGAAATAAAATTGGGCAAGACAAATCCATTTTAGTCTGGTTACCAAGTCATGCCACTCTAGCGGCTGTTGACGATTAAGAAGAAATTTCTTATGCAAATCCTTGTGAGACGGGTACTCTAGAACGGAACCAGGGCTGACATAAGAATAGTGGGATAAAATTGTTGGTATAATTGAAAATGGCACGTCAAATTGTTCATAATTGATAATATGAATCAAGCACATCTGAAAGGGATCTAGAAGTAGTTGGAAATCGTTCGTGAAGAAGGATGCACTGGCAGTCATTGCTGCAATTGTCTTGATTTTCTGGATTTGAAATACGAAGAGAGGATTGACTGAAGCAAGTGTTCACTATGAGAGGACGGTTTTGATATGTTTCGTAAATATTGATGTTAAGATTTCTTCCAGTTCCTGCGAGTAATATGATGCGTGGCCTAAGTAGTTGGCCCGATTTATCTATAACGAAAATAGCAAAGACACCACGCAAGTAAAATTTCGTGAACGTCTTCGTAAGCCCAGTTTTCCGGTTTTCCAATGCTTGTATCTAGAGCAATGACTTTATTCTACTTGAACTACTACGTAATATCTACCCCAAAACTAGAAACGGTGTTTATAACTTCTTAAAGACACGCAAATGTGGAATATTCATTCCATCAGAAGGATGTATGCTACAAGACCGGAAAGGCCTGCTATCTGGGACAAACCAAAGTGCAAAACAGCAATAGCTCTTAATAGACATGCTGCTCCCCAGTTTATTAAATATTCAGCCGATATTTTGTGATGGTAGCCATGCATAACCTAAGCAGTTTGATTACAACGAGTGAGCTTAAGCACTGTTTGCTGACTTACAAAGCTACATTCACTTCTCATACATTCATCTATACTTCTGCATTATGTGCTTACTAGAACGTAAGCCAGTCATGACTGGCGACAATTCAATTGAAATTGATATCCGAGGCATCAAAATAGGAATTCAA
>JAQGAC010002189.1:0-11031 GCA_034696585.1 Isotomurus maculatus
CTTGTAAATTCGCCTTTACGCCGAGTGGGAAGCCATTATTTGGGGAGGTTTGAGTAGAAATCGAAATTCATCTTTCACTCTTCGCTTAGCGGGATGAAACAAAGAGGAGGTGGTGAAAGGCTGGAGGTAATCTCACTTTCTCTCTCTGCTGGACAACAACTCAAAAATAAATTGAGTCTTATTCATCACACCCATCAAGAAGGATAGGATGATGAATGGCCAACTTCACTGAGGAAGAAGGGCTGTAGGTTTGGTGGAAGGCTCAGCATCATCAACGGTAGGAAATAAATGAAAGCTACGGATGAGGAGAAAGCTCTATTCTATTTTACAATGAGATATATTCTTGTGTAACAGCAACAACAGGATAACAGGACACACGAGACTACAGAAAGTGTCTGGGAATGAAGAACGAACTACAATACAAATATTTGCCACCTCTAAACCCGTTGTATTCGTTTCTAGTCTTATTACAGACATTTCTGTGCTAAATCGAGAATGGAATCCTCAAAATCTCTATACAATTAGTTTTTATACGTCTCTCCGTCGTAACGGTTGTTGAAACCCAGTGGAGGAAAACAAACAGCTCAAACCCTTGATGACATTTTACATCATAGAGAGAAAGGGAAACGGGGAGAAAGTAATTTATCAGTGTACAGTTTACCGAGAAGACATGCGAGGTAAGAGGAAACCAGTCGTCGTGTTAGTCAAGTTGAACGTGTGGCGGTGGTAATAGTGGCATCAGCAGAACTACCACTACTGCTGCTGCTGCTAACTCCTTTCGAAGCTATGCTGCCTAACAATAGCATGTAGGAGTAATGCTGCTTTAAAAAATGAGAGACCAAGAGATTGAAGCAAGGGAAAGTACAGATTGGTTCTTTGGTATAGAGCCACGTAGAGAGGCCTTCTTCTTCCTTCGCGAGAAGAAAACAGAGAGCCATTTCCCATGTCAAACTTTACAAGAAGGCTTTACACACTCAGAAAGGAAATCGATTGGGCAGATCAACCAAACACAACTGTGGAAAGTGGAAGAGAGGAGCTCTTGGCCAGTACTGCTTTCTTCGTACAATATGTCATATATATGTACGTATACACATGCAATGTAGGAGAGGGAACTCACATAAAACTACCATCCACAGCCCACACACTCCAGCCGAAGACTGGCATTTATGTGCACAGGCTACCATTACACTTAAATACAAACACGATTTACTTTCTGAGCCATTACAAAATAACCCTTTGACTTTATTTTCTCCTGAGTCTAAATCCAATCCTGTGCGTTTGGGCAATCCGAAATCTGAGTAGTGAAGTAGAAGTCAACTGAAGGAAAGTCCTGCTACAATCAACAACAGTGTATAGAGGACAGAGAACCGTCAACCGTGTTTTAATTTTATGAACGTGCATGTAAATACTCTGTGAGCTTGTCCGTAATAATAATGATTATTATTACGGAGCAAGAAACATAAACGGGGGAATGGTGTTTGAGACTTTTGTATCCGACAATCAAAACTCGAATCAACATTTGGTCTGTCAGTAGTTTCTCTTTAGAGAGTGTGTGTAGCTAGAACTGTTAGAAGTTAGGAGAGAGAGTGTATCCATTTCTACTTTCTTGGTTGAAGTTCCCTTCCCACTTATCCATCACACATATAAATATATACCTAAACACGTAGAGAACAAGTTTTTAGATAACTTGATCAAGATTAAGAGAGCTTGCTGCGAGAGAACTCTAGTTTTGTAACGCACTGCAAGCTGTGTGCTGTGTATGAATTTCGCTGGGCTTTGTAATTTATACTGAACAAGGTACACACATATATAACTAAAGCTTCAATGAGGAATGAACGGAGACTTTGAGACACACACACACTCACATAAGAAGTCTTTATTGAAAGGGAGAAAGTTAAGCTAACTACATTGTGTGTGTGCTATGTTGACTGTAGTCTCGAACGGCTACTTACTCTGTGCTTATTAGTAAGTTCTCGTTTCGCAGGGAAGGAAACGTCTCCAGACAAAACAAATGAATTAGATAGTTGGAAAGCAACGAAGAGGAAAACTCTCTTTCTCTCTGGTGAGAGGCTAATGAGCATTGATTATTTTAACTAAGACGAGAGAGAGAAGTGAAAGTAGTGAAGTAACGCTCGTTTCTAGGTAGGAAGGAAGGCATAACTCTTCTCAATATGTTTGTGTAACGGTGGATGAGGTCCCTAAAGAGGAGAGGAAGCTTGTCTATTTAAAGAGTTTGACTGAATGAGCCCTAAGGTGGGGCAGAGAAAGTTTGTAAAACAGAATAAATCGACCTTTTAGGAATTCCTCATCTACATTGACAGGTTAAGGAAGATAAGATGATTAACGTTGTGTAGTAGCACGAAAGGCCAAGGGAAAACATGCACAAAGGAAGTGTAGGGAGACGAACTTGCGATCATCGAGCTTCTTTGATTGCCTCCTTGTGCGTCTTTCCCTAACAAATTACGAAGGTGTCATCATTTTATCTCAGCACTTTATTATTTCTTTCAGTCTTTGCCTCATTCATCAGAACAACACTTTCTCTTCAGGAGAGATTCTCGCTGGAGTTTGTACAAAATGGACCACTTTGCAGATCCTCCCAACTTACTTGCACTGTATATACTAGGATAGACTTTGAGTCAATAAAATTGGGAAGAAAGTCACAACTTTTGTTCTGTTTATTTATTCTAAGGATGATCAAAAGTTGCGTTCATTATTTCTCGTAGTTTAGTAGACTTCCTGTACTCTTAAATGGGGGTACTTTGGAGTGAGACTGTTGGAAGGAAGGATGGAATAACACGGGAGAAGTGGGGGAATATGAATGAATGTGCTTGGAATTGAAAAGTTTCATTGGCAGGCGTCTTCTTGGTGGAGGAGAGATGAAGCTATTCGCTACTACAGATGCCTATTGCGTATTAGTGTGAGGCTGCTCATGCTTTCACCTATGTTCCAACTTTAATGGGAATAATAATCGTTAGAGAGCAACAACTGAGAGCTTTCTCACAGTCATAAGAATCTCTAAGAAGAAACATTAACTAAGAGTGGGAGAGGTAACTTTATGAATATATTATTAGGTGAGCATCTGCGGATCATTTCAATCCTACTCACGGAACCATTTCCACACTTCTGTTGGGCTCCGCCGTCAACCAAAAGACCAAAACCGACGAGCCGTGGGAGTTTTGCACGTAGAACAAGAAGTCTTACTCTGTAATCATCTAACGTGAAGAACTTAAAGAACTCCCTCGTTGGTACGCATTGCTTTAAACAATCAACTCTCCTAATATTACATTTTACTCAGCAATTATTCAATATAATCACCACTGAAATGTGCCAAAAGTGACAACGCAATGACTTCATTTCGCCTACTTTATAATTTATTTTATCATTTCCTTAATTCGTCTTACCTACGTATGGGCTTAAAAGTTCACTTCCCAAGTACTCTTACTTAATCTCTCTATGATGAAATTATTCTAAAGGCCAAATTTCTAAATTCACCTGAATCTCAATTAATTCCGCTCATACGGTTTCAGAACAGCTTGTTACTAAATTCCTTTCGCTGCGGCTTCTGCGTAGGCGGAGAGGTTCACGCAGTCAGCAGTCTTTTGAGGAACTTTAAAAGTTTCTTTGTACGTCAGCCTTTTATCAGAAACAATCTCAAGAAGTATTTTATTATAGAAGAATCAACAAGCAAACACATCAGAGAAAGTCGAATGTGATATTCCTGTGATATCGAATTTAGAAAGCCTAGCAGTATTTTTTAACAAGTTCTCCATTCGAAATTCAGCTATTACGCGTCTCATTTCTTTCACCCCAACAACCACGAACCTTTCCTCTGTGGTGCAAAGAATAAGTGTCATGTTCTCTGGGGTCTTTGTTATTTGGTGGCTGAGGGCTTCCTTAAAATTGAGTAGACAGAAAAAATTAAGATCAATTGTGGCCCATTTCCATTTTTAGATAAGAATTTGTAAACGAGTGCTGAGGAGAGGGTAAGAACATGTTAACGTAAGAAATATGAGACTAGGGGGCATTTGTATGACCATATCCTATTCCCATTGCTGAGTGTTTGGATGAGCTCTGGGTGTGTTGGTTGCCTACGCGTATCTGGCTGAGAGGATGTTCAATCTAATGATGGGATAAAATAGAATGATGGAATTGTGAAAATGGGAAAACAC
The DNA here is from genome assembly GCA_034696585.1 of Isotomurus maculatus. Classification (NCBI taxonomy): domain Eukaryota; kingdom Metazoa; phylum Arthropoda; class Collembola; order Entomobryomorpha; family Isotomidae; genus Isotomurus; species Isotomurus maculatus. Next base: position 4,170 of record JAQGAC010002189.1, read on the forward strand.
GGCTACACTCGTACATAAAAGATATCAGTATATTTTACACACTTAAATGGCTTTTAAAGTATGTGTGTTTTCTGCCACAGAACATCATATCTCTTTCCATTTCCTCGTCGGGGTAATATCCTCGTCTCTACGAGTCTTGTAGTCTTGTTGAGTTAGTCCTTCTCATCCTATCGACTAAGTCCCTATCACCCAACAAATGTCTTGTTTACATAACTCTCACACTTTTCGTTCCTTCAAGAAGAAACCCAAACTGACACAAACAACAACCTTTCCTGCTAACAAATGCATAGAAGGAGAGACAGGAAGCCAGGGAGAAAGTGAAAAGTAGAGGTCCTATGTATGCAAACCATGTTACACCATTATCTTGATATTCATGGCTACACAACTCTCGCTGAATATTCTGCCTGCACACACACACGCACACATTCTCAAATATCCATCCCAAAAGATCAAATAAATACACACGAACAACACTTCTCTTGGAGTAAAACCAAATTATTCTAAACACAAAATAAGCCCAAGTATTTTACAGAAACATTCTTGGCTTGTCTGTCTGAAATAAAAGTTGGTGGGCATTTTCTTAAATTATTTTACTCTCCGGGTAAATAGCAACCATATTAATACATACTTTCACTCGCTAGTGTAGATAGAAGATAGAACCAGAGACCTCGAGACTCTAGAGTCTAGAGTAACGTGAAACTACAAAGGGACAGGAATTTTTTAAAAAGCGTTTCTATTTCCCCTGAAGTCATTTAATACACGTATTATATAAAAATAGATATATCCTCTGTGTACACAGATCTTCTTTCCCCTAAGCCTATTCTAATTTGTTGTTTGTGTTGTATAACTTATTTGATCGTGTAATTCGATTGAATTCTAAATCATGCAGATAACTCCTACGGGGAAGGGCTCGCGAGACTTGAGACCGACGTGAATATGTGTAACTTTGATACTCTCAGGAAAAGCTATTATCATACTTACTTTGTAGAGTAAACAGTACACTTTTTTATCAGACCTACCAGGCACCTAAGCTAAGCACCGCAGACCGTAGACTTGTAGACACACTAGAGATGGAGGAAAGCCGAGAGAGTTCTATCCACACTAGCTGAGAGTAACTGAACCAACCCTACACACTCAATTTAATCTATCACTTTCACCTACACCTAAATAGATTGAGGAAAGTCAACAAAACTCCCGAACCGAAATGTAGTTACTGTGTGGATGGGAATAAAAACTTAATTCCCCATAAGTCTTATTACTTACAACAATAATTCTTTTCCATTCTACCTTTTCTGAATGTACACGAGCAAATAAAGAAAGAAGGATCTGATCGGAAATGGGAGTTTATTACACTTGCCTTAATAATATTTTACGGTGTATGTATTCAAAATTAAGATGCTGCAGTGGCTTTGATCCCCCAATTTATTGTGCTTACTTGCTTACTGCTTACCACACTCATGTTGGTTTGTATTCTCTCTCAATTCGAACACACTACGGCGTAACCTATCCTAAAAATGTCTACCCTACGTCAATAAATAATGCGTGTGTAGATTCCCTTACCTTTGAATTAGTATTCGAGGGAGAGAACTTCCTACAGCCATTCCATTTCAAGCCTTATTTTCCCTGGTGCTGTTTACCCTTGAAGGGAAAAAGTTTCTGTGTTCGTTTCGTGGATACTTTTTAATTTGCTGGCATATGGCTAAGAGAAAAACAACACCAGTAGATTTATTTCACGGCAACTGTACAAATCCTTTCTACTCGGGATTTCATTTCACCTGCTTTACTTTTTTGTTCCGTTGATTCTCTCCTTCAAAGATGGATCAGTTTCACAGTACTTATAATTCTGGGGAAGTGCTTTTATGGTAATTTATTTTTCGAGTTAAAATGACTTTCTGGTGGTTTGTGGAGTAAAATAAATTGCGAAACTACTTTATTTTTCATCATTACTGGGAAACACAATTAACTTTGGAGAGTGATCCTTGGCAAATCTCAGTAGGGATGTGATAAAGTTGGATGCAGTGTTGGGGAGAATCCTCATCAAACTAATTTCAGGAAATATGTCATTCACAATAATCCAGGTATGCATGAGCTCAGGGAACCAAACAAATTAAATGATCCTGGGATTTGAATTTGTGTGAGCCAGGAGTGTGTCGTTGATTCCATGTGAGTGTTGAACGAGAATGTATAACTCTCGCCCTTGAGTTGAAATCTCATCGTGAATTCACTCTAGGTTTCGCATGCTAAGTTCATTTGATCAAAAAGTCGACGCGTTATGCATTTCTAATTTGAAGTGTAGAACCACTCTACGTGAAAGCACAACTTTGTGAGTACTGATAGAGTAGTGTTAACACATATACGCCCACTAGAATTTGAAGAATTAGGCCGGAAGAAGAAGAATTCAAGTACAAGACACGCACCAACTTGTTTCCTTAAATGCATACGTAAGAAGTTCATCAATTTACAAAAAAGCAGTGAAGCGTGCGTAGGTCTTTCACCGAGAGGATTTCTCTATCATCAGTTTAGTAGACTTTCTCCTTCGCAGATGCACACGCAGCTTGAATTGTTAACATTTGATGACTCACTCTGTTACATTTTACGGATGTTTGTGTTTATTTGCGTCGCACGGTGGGATGACGATGATAATAGGGATGCTGTAGTATTAGTCTAGTGTGTGATAACAATCGAAAGAGCAACAAGTCTACTGTCCGCAACCTGTCTATCTTCATCATCCAAGTTTTGTAGCAAAAATACTTTCCTCTTGAATGATTACAGAGAAACACAACGAGGGTATTCAACAATCTCGCTGTGTAAAATGACAGGTAAACCTCATTTCCGGGAAACAAATGTGGTTTCAAGTTAAATATACTTTTACCTCTGTGTGCGTCACACAATCATAATCAACATGAAGTTGAAACAACATCTGGAGCCGAACAACGGACCACAGGTGCATACCAATGTCATTGTGTGCCATCATAATCATCATAACACGAACAATTTTTCATCAAGCCTAACAATGCATGAAATAGAAATAAACCTCGCACTAATTGAGACATTAGTATGTGCCTGCACAAAAACAAAACAACTTTCCCTCGACAAATGACTCTTTAGCCTAGGACGAATGGTGAAAGTAAAGAGAATGTCATTTGTTGGGAACTATCACATTCACATAGAAGAACATGTTGGACTTGAGATGACGTGCGGGTATATAATTTCTATTAAGTGGTATACACTCACATTTATTCTCTGTATAGTATATGTCTAAATATCCATACACTATGGTTCTCGTTGGAAACAATGAAACTATAAACCTCCGCTGTCTATGAGAGAGATGTAATCAAGAACGCAATCTCGAAATGAGGATGCCAGTCGTGAGTTTCTAAAGGAAATGAAAGTACGAATGCAGGGAACTTATGAAATAGAGAGAAAGCCCTGTAAATCATTTTCTCCTGGGTCTTTTCTTTACGGAACCGAAGAAATTTGTGTCTGCATTCTGTGTGTATTAGAACAGTAGAGTTTCAGACTGCATGGAACATACAGTCAATGTGATATCCTTACATTACTGCATGAGCCCTTCTACTTATCTCTGGTCTCCGACGAGTGCGATCAACACAGCATAAGATCGTATTCGTCATGCACGGTTGCTCATCAAAACTATTCAACGCTAATCAAAATCACGACTCTGTCATGGCCATACTCTTCTTCCCAGAACAAATGATGAGGGTGTTGGGTGCTGGTGGCGGTGATATGTAAGTATGTATAAATACATAATGAAAATGTATATCAGTAGACTATGTGTAGCACCAGGATAACGTCTTTCTCTCCGTTATTATAACGAACTCAAACTGCTACTAAACTACACAAAGACATGACATCGAATAAGCGGACACAGAGAAAATGGTATTACATTTCATCATCATGTTCTCCTCTCGAGAATATTACAATTTATACAATGTTCTGAAATATATCAGGAGCAAATTTTGCACAATGGCTTCACTCCTACTTCTACTTCCTGCTACATAAAATCTAACTGTGAGCTCATGGACCATTACAGAATGGTGAAAGCAGTGCAGCCATCAAGGTAAATTAGTATTCGACTCATTCCTCTGTCACACGCTACCTCAGCCACAGTCAACTTACTGGGGATTCCTCTCTCTCTGCCCTGTTTTACGTTTCTCCATGGTCTTCACACAGAACTGTAGAGGATTTTCCGTCAATCCAGCAACTACTAGGATCTAGAGTTTTGTAGAATGACTACGACTGCCTAGTACCTACTACCTGCACTTGCGAAAGCAACTAAAAAGGAACTACTACAGCTACTACATTATCTATTACTTTTCCTTTTAATGTAGCTCAATGAGAACCGTTCTACGTTGTTGTATCCCGAAAGCTAAGGAAGAAGAGTGAGTTGCAGGTAGAGCGAAATCTATTTTAAACTCGATATTATTACGATTATTATTATGAACGGTTGATTCGACGACTTCACCACATTGCGCCAAATGGTATAATCTCTTTTCCCTTTGCTTGGCCGTAGTTGGTAGTTCTGGAGAAGTAATTGGACATTCTCATCCACTTGTTTCGTTTCTAGTAGACCATTCAATTTCCTCCATTGCCCAACCATCATCACCAGAGAGAGGAGAGGCTCTCGTAGGGAAGGCCAAAATCAACACACTTGTTCATTATGCTTTCACCTCTCTCTACTTTCATTATGAACCATCTCATCTAACTACTTGTTCGCTTAATGCAGTATGCAATATGCAAGCGTTGTGTTTAAGCTTTAGTTCCACAGGAAGTTACATTTGTGTGCGGTGGGTATGCAAAATGAAACACCTCAAAGCAATTTCCATCACATTTTCATCATGAGAATGTGCGACAAGTTTGTATCTACGGGTTCTTCCTTCGTTCTGCTGGGTAAACAGAGGAGCAAACAAGGAAGGAACCATCTCTGCGTCACATTCCACACCTCATGCAATCATTTATGAATACAAATTGGAAACAGAGGCAGTTATCCACGACGAATTCGGTTTCTCATGTTTCTCTCCCGATTCTAAATTAGTATGTCGGTGGTGGTGGGGAATAGAACGGACTTCATAATATATTATACGGAGTGTGTGGAGGTTTCTGATGTCACAGGGAATGGAATTCGGAGATGGAGAGAAGAAACAAGCGGATATGAAAGAACATTACTTTCTCCGGTTAGGCAGGTGGTGGACTTTCCCATTTTACTTTGGCAGATTACGCAAATTCCCTAACGACGGCTTTAATGAAGTGAAAGTGATTACTACACATATACACACACACATACAGAAGAGAGCACATACAGTGAGAGTTAGAAAGCTACACACAACTTGCTCGTTGGGCTTACCTTCTCATCGTAGAATCCATAATCATCCTCAGTCCTGGTTTGCCCAAGGAGTCTGTCCGTCTCTTGATCCGTGTCAGCATCTGCATAACAATAATGAACACAGCTCGTGTAAGTAATGAACCGTAATCAACTTTCCCCCAACCTACCCAGACCCACCCTAAGTGTTACTGTACACCATCTAATGAAACTAAATCCCACAACTTTAAATTCCATTTCACTTCTTCATTAGCTTCCCCACCCTTCTTCTTCTCAAGAACCTTTGAGTTTCGGTTACTTCGCAGTGTATTTTTTTATTTCTACGCAAATGCTTAGAATATCTGGGGCTTAATGCTTAATTCCTCGGCTACGTATAACCCATATGGGTCTAAAGAACTTAACTATACTAGCAGAACTCATTTCATATTCCGAGAAATCTGCTGCTCTCTCTTCTTCTACGTGCCATAATCGTTGTATGCACAATGAAGAGAAAGTTTTGTTCGCGAGAAAAACCCACAAATAAAACCCGACGTACCAACCAGAGTTTTAGCAGCAGTTGTGTGGAAGGCAAAGCTCAAGGATAGCTCGTAGGCGAAATAGATCGAACTTTTTTCGTAGAATTACTAAAAGTGACCGGGAAAATCTGGACCCAATTCAGCGTATTTTATTGAGCTAGCTATACAATAAAACAGCAAATGCGAAGGAGCAAAACAAGATTTATACTCGGGAATGCAGTTTCTTTACTTCCTTCAGTCTTATCTGGAAATCAACGTGTGGTTCTAACAGCATCTAAAGCAATTTGGAAGTTGTGGGGAAAGGCTGCTCTATTCTAACTTTCACTTTCTCCCCAGGTATTTTATTTGAATGTATATGAAGAAGAAAACTTCCTTCGTTCTTATTCGTCGTTTACGCATAACAAATACGCACTACCAGCAGGTTGCTCTTTCATGGATTTCGAAATTTCCGTAGCTCACCAACTTTTAGAGCGATTTCCAGGAAAGAACTGGCATCCGGATTCACAGGCAGGCGTGAGTTGCCTGCTTTCTAACTAAACTTTTGCTTCAGTCAATTTCAACTATAGCGTGACGTGAGACCGTTTCATGAGTTTGGTCTCTCGAAGGAAGTATAATTCGCTTACACAAAACTATATAGGCATAGTGAGAACTGTAAGAAGAAGGTAGACGAGAGTCTTATAGCATTCGCTCTGGATTCTTCAGCAAATAAGAGATTCGTGGCATTCTTTTCTTTCTCATTCATTTTAAATCTGAGAGGTAAAGGAAGAAAGAAAAGACTACAGATACACAATGCGAAATAGAAATATTGCCAGTTGTAGTAATACAATTCTTCTTTTTTCATTTTCCACACACAGACACTCACGGATTCATGCAACTTCGTACAAAAGTACAAACCTACCTGGTTACCTATGTAATACGGACTAAGCCTATAAATATATATTATAAATATGTATTAACTTTTTCTACTTTCTCCACGATGATGATAAATGAAGAACAGAGTCTTGTCTAA
>JAQGAC010002190.1:0-11028 GCA_034696585.1 Isotomurus maculatus
CAAAGGCCAGCCAATTTCGCTTTCCTATCTCTCGGATCATTTTCTTGGGGAAAACAAGCAACACGACAAGCACTCCTCGATAATCGATGCAAGAGTTACCTGCGTTTGCTACCACAGGATGCGCCAACTGAAAAGCATTGGATTCGAGCGATTTTCATGCCCTTTTATGGACGCAATTAGGATGGACCCGTCTAGAAATCCGAAAAACAAATCGTCTCATCGTTGGGACTTGTGTAAATGCAATGGAGGACGAAGAAACAAAAATTCGAAGCGCAAGAAAAAGTTCGGTACATTCTTGGATATCACAATTGATGATTTGTAAAAAAATAAATCTGCGTGTCGTAAAATATATAATCAATTTTTATTGTGGCCCCGAAGCTAACGATTCATTGTTACTTACGCACCACTGAAATGAGACTTCATTAATAATAATTCTATGCGATTTACAAACAACTTTCTTTCATGTGGAACCAGCTTTTAAGACACATGCACATCCTTATTGTTTCGGCAGACATAGACTCCCGACGATGAGATAACAAATCTTTTCCACTAGAGAACAGTATTTCCACGGAAACAGATGTTGAAGGGATTGCTAGATAGTCTCGAGCCATTTTCGAAAGATTCGGATACTCTGCTTGATGGATCTAGTCAAATTAATTCGTGCAATTGACGAATTTTTAATACTGATACGATGAATAAAAATCTGGATATTGTAATTTGATTTACCTTCCACCATGCTAAGATTCCGTTGGATGTAGGTTCGACATTCACGAGGTCAGGGTGCACTCGAGGTTCAGACAGGTATCTCTGTAACTCATCTTTACTCATTGAGGTGTTCCCAGCCGTCCCAAACATACGTTCCTGGTTAAACAAAGATCCAGATTCCTCAACAGTTGATGTTTGATTTACTTCTGGCACTTGTTCCAATGGCTTATAGTCCGCCATCCAGACTCTTTTCACCACGCGCCTGCAGTTGCTAAGCCAGCATGTCTTCCATTTCTTCTCCACATACCATTGAATTTTAAACCTTGGGTCCAGAACTGTAATGAAGATTGAAAATTGAAACTTAATTAATTTATTGTAAATCATGTCTCTGGTGTGCGGAATGAAAAGAATGTCATGTCCCGGTGCCTTACCAGTTGCAATTATTAGGGCATCTCCGTCACAATCCAGATAGTATTTTGTAAGCTTCTCCCAACCCTTAGTTGCTGCTGCCTTCACCGATTCATCTGTTTCTGAGTTCATAAATCTTTCTAAATGTTCAAAAAGTATTTGGTACACACTTGTAATCTCTGATATTGTTGGCGTATGAGATCCTGACACGATATTAGTAGCGTCCCGAAATGGCTTTAGCAATTCCATAATCTTCTTCAGAACTTCCCACTCACCGTCTGAGATGGTGCGTTTTTTCAATTCTTTGAAAGACGACAACGTCAAAATAAGTGGATCCTTCATTTCTATTGCTCGTTCTATCATCAAGTATGTCGAATTCCATCTTGTTCTAACGTCCTGCACTAGATTTTTGTGGTCTAACTGAACGATTCCACACTTCTTGGCAAATACTTGTCGCCTTTGTGGAGAACCACGAATAGCTACAATACAGCTTCTCAGTTTCTTTAATGTGGCCCATGGGTGAATCGAGCCTCCCTCCTCCTCCTGATCTTGAATCTCGAAGTTTTCATCATCATCTTCATCAATTTTGGCAGCATTTTTTAATATTGCTTGACACGTAAGATTCAGAACGTGTGCAAAGCACCGGATGCGATGTTTATTTGAACAGAATGGATTCTCTTCATTTTTAAGTGACTGTTCAAGGACCTCACAAGCTTTGTCAACGTTTGACGCATTATCGCCGGCTATTGCAAGAAACTTAGGGAGAAGATCGAATTGGTTGAGAACATTAATAAAAGCTTCTGCTATGTTTTCTCCAGTATGACTTCCCTCTAGTACAGTAAGATCCAGCACACCAGTGCAAAGTTTCCAATTGTCGTCGATCCAAGAAGCGATTACACCTTGAAATGGATGTTGGTTGGATGACGTCCAGCCATCAATACAGAAGCTCATTCTGCTGTTGACAATTTTGAGTTGATTATATATTGACTTTTTCTCATTTTCGTATGCGTCAAGAATCCACAATTTCATAACTTTGGCTGATGGAACTTGAGATATGTCCGGGTTTTTTGTGATTAGACTCATAAGCTTGTTGAAATCTTCTTCTTCCACTATAGTAAACGGTTGATTAGACTTGACTACAAACTTGACTAACATGTCCTTAAACCGTTCTTCCGTTAAGGGCTCTGTGTGTTTAGCTTTCTTGATATGAAATAGTGGGGCCTTCTTCACCTCGTTGGAGATTTCTTCGTTTTTAAACGCCGTGTAAATTCTTGAGTGTTTTCTTTTCAGATGATTGTGCAGAGTCGATGGGCCGTTTTTTTGTGAATGGACAAAGGCTACTCTGTAAAAACAGTAATTATTATTGATTAGCGACTGTCAACGTGCGAGTAGTCATGTATCACTAGCTCTGGTGTTGTTCCAGTCGTTAAATCCTTCACTTACCGACAGCTGTTGCATGACCAATGATTATTTTTTTCGTTGAATGTGAACAAACTGTAAACATTAGACCGGGTTTTGGGTTTCTGGAACAATAAGCGTGAAGATGGAGTGCTATCGTCTAATTCGATGACTTCTGGAGATCCCGGGGCACACGGTACTACGTGTCCCACACAATTAGCTGGTGTTTGGGTGGGGTTAGGCTCCATGGTAGTTTTAAATGATGGAAATTAGAAATCGAGACTCCATGGAACTATGAGACTCACAACCGAGACTCAAAGAGAAACGAGGTATGAAGGTAACATGTTGATTAGTATTTAGACTTACACCGTGTTTACTGTTTTATAACTTCCCGGCACCACTGAACACCTTTACTTTATAACAAAAGCAAGCGATGGCGCTGGGGCCTTTGCAAAATCAATGGTTCTTCTGAACTGAAAGAACTGTAGTTCAAAACTTGTGGTTCATTTCAGTTCCTGCGTGAACTATTTTTTTCAGTTCGTGACATGTTGAAAGTGGTTCAGTTCAGATTTAAGTATGAACTGAACTGAACTGAACTGAAACTTTCAGTTTCTGAACTGAACGACGCCGAGCACTATGTGTGATGAGTAGTGTTGAGAGTGATGGTCTCTCGATTGTGCGTGTTGACTGAGAGCGATTATAGCGGGTGTCTCGCCTGACCGCTCAGCTAGCAGCAGCTTAGCGCGGTCACCACGCCCCCACATTCGACGACATAGCGCGGTCTGCGACCGCACAGTCGAGGCCACAGGTTGGCGGAAGTATTGGCTGGTAACTAGGAGTCAAATGTGTCGCAATTCGTCGTAAATGCAACTTGAATGCCATATGAAATAATTCAATAAAATATGAGCAGGTCTTTCAGGGCTTAATCTGTCGACATTCTGCGTCGAAATTCGACCTGTGGAGTCCCGTGAGATCAGTTTAAGCCGCCATCTTTTAAGTCGCTTTTTTATGTCGCACTTAATCAGCTACGAAGATCAGTTGAGAGCCGGTGTAAGTGACGTCCTATGAAGTCTACAAATAGAGAAGCAGTTCCTCCCGTAAACCGTTCCTGCAGGACGCCCCGCTCTTTCCCCCCGCAGAACTCAACGGCTTCTTCCGCTGCACCACTTCCAACTTCGTAAGCCCCAACAGATAAGCGTTGACAAGCGTCGTGGTGATAAGCGAGGGTTTGTTGCAGCTGAAGGAGATGGGGTGCGCGATGAGTGCGGATCTCTCCTAACTCAACCGACGCGCGACGGAGGAAGAATGTGCGGGTCTTTATGACAACCACAGCCACTCAGTAACGACAAACTAACTCATCATGTGAAAGAAGCTAATCTAATAATATATTCTCGTATTTGAAGCTCTTCTTTGTAACTTTAACCAAAAAAGATGAAGTTATGTACAAAGAATTTGGTTGCACTGAATGAAATTTGGTGGACCGAAAAAGAAGTGCAAATTTAAGTAATTTCTGGTTGGGCAGTTTGAAATTGGTTGGTATGAATCAATAGCACCCGTAAACATTTACGCGTGTTCATGACCACTACCCGCATTTCCATTCTACCTTCTTCTCCCCCCTATATCACTTGCTCCTCCCCCCACACATGTTAAATAGGGCCTATTTAAAATTTGAAGGCCTCGTGCTTCTCTCCACCACCTCCAACTATTCGGGGTGGATTTTTGAGTGAAGAAACGAGTCGTGTGATTCCACGGAGCCACCAGAACTCTAAAAGTGACTCCAAATAAGTTCAGATTCAACTTTGGGTCTCCTCCACTTCACTTGAAAAGTTTGTTGAGAGTGGAAATGCGTAAAGTCCTGGAGATGCTGAGGGAGGAAGGTCGGTAGTGTGTGCAGACTTGGACATTCTTTCCGTCACAGGTTGCAGGAGGAGTGGGAGTCGCCGCTCCGTCTCATCGAAGGAGAAAATCTACTCACTGGGACGACAGAGGAGTACGAATATTTATCTGGTGACGTGGCGGCCCCCGTTTTCCGCACCCTCCTTTAACTGTACGGGGTGAAGTGGACCAAAGAAAGACTCCGCAGCATTGTTGAGTTTTGTACTTTCTTCGGCATATTCATCTTTAGTTTGCTTGTTATTTTTGGGTCATCCTGCCTCTTGGGGTGCGGCCAGAGAATGTAACGTGCAACTTAAGAACCCTTGAATATTTTTTTTTTAATTTGCTTAAAAAGCTGCTTAAAATTAGATTCAGAATTATTTATGCCTCGACGGAGTTCCAGTGGATTTAGTGCTTCAAAAAAAGAAACACCGAAAACTTCCTCCACACTTCACATCAGTCACATCATATGAAGAGATTTCTTATAGATTATCAGTGATTTGTGGAGCTGGAATTTGGAGCACATCGAGATAATGTTTCAAAATCATCCACACGCATAAATTACGAACTTAAATCAATGGCTGAACTTGATCACCCACCTTCGGTATCCCATTGTTAGGCTCGTTCATTCCTCGTGTAAAATCTTATTGTGTCAGTTTTTGGCTTGTCTACATTCTTGAAAATACTGTTAGTTCACTCTCTCAAAGCAGTATTACCTTTCTGTAAGCCTGTTTGTTGCGCTTGAGGAGTGGGGCCTACGCTCCCACAGCAGCGGAGGAGAAAGGGGAGTGTCCACAGGTAATCGGGAGTGAAGCTGCGATTTCATTGGAGACCCCGTGTGACCCAGTCCATGATGACTCCTCCCCCAGCAACAGACTCCTCCTTTAACAAATTACACGCAGTACGCAGTACGCGTGTTTCTTCCGACATGACCTCATCCTGCGGAGGACCTCCCCGTCCAGGCGGAGGAGAAACTTGTGCACGTCTTTGTCCTTCGTTCTTCTGAGTGCCCCCACAGGGCCACCCCCACAGGACCCATCGAGTCCCCCACCTCCATCTCCCCCGCAGGTCCCCCCACAAATGCTCCATTGCAAAGGCGTGTGTCAACGTTGAGACTAACTTCCACGCAGCCTCCAGGTCTCCGACAATACGACGGAAGTCATCCTTAGCGACCTTCTCCATCTTCTTTATGTGACACCTCCAAGTTTACAATGTGTTCGATGGGGTTGAGTCCGAAGGGAGTGGAGGAATCCTGGGGAGGCTAGCCGAAGAGTAAAGCAGATTTGGTGGTGGTGGCCGGGAGACACTTGTTGACTGCAGTCAGCTGGAGGCTCCAGAAGAAATGAAGACACTGCGAGTCTCTCCGTTGGCTGCTTCACTTTAGATGGGATTTGGGGCAACTTGGGAATGTTGACTTCATCGCGTTGATGACATGGGAGCCGCGAAAGATCCTAATTCTGCTTAAAACTAGGTTTGTTTTTGTTTGTGGCTCACAATGGAGCACCGTACGGGGATGAACGAGATAAGTTGTTTTGAAATAGTTGTTGATTACTGTTGAGAGTTTAATTTTTTATGAGCGAGTGTGAAAATCAATTTTTTCGCTCAATGAAATTTTCTGCATATTCCAACAGTCGTGGTTCTTAATAATACTTACAAAAAAGCACAAAACCGATATAAAGTGCAAACTCATTTCGAACCAACAATTGAATTACGAAGCTTCTACTAGATTCGCATTGATAGGTGAAGCTACAATGTTATGCACGTGCATTGTGAGAATTCAAAACAAAAAGATTTGGATCTCATGTCTTAATTAGCTCGCCCACCCACGGCATCCCATTGTCAGACTTACTCTTTCCACGTGCAAAATCAACAAGTGTCAATTCCAGTTTTCTTCTTTAGTTCAAACTTGACAAAGATTAACAACAGACACTCCAGTTTATAGGTAATAATTTTTCATTTGAAAGCTTTGGATTGTTTCGCCAACTATCCTTTATTTAACTGTTGAGTCTGATAATAAGATCTGTTTAAGATATTGGTCATGTTTATCACAGTTCCTTCTTGCTGCAATTTAATTAAGTATACTACTCACATGTGGTTTCCCAGACGAGATGGACGGCAACACACACAACCGACGAAGGAAACGGAAACTAAGGAAGTTTGATAATATGTGACACTCTCAAAGTATCTGTTCTATAAATGAATTCAGATTAGCTTGCAGCGACTCCCTTCAGTATCCGGTATGTAATTCCGAACAATTCACTTTTTAGTTTTTTTCTTTTTAAACCAGAGAAATTGTTTTTTCTCACTCAATTACTTGTAGCACAAGATCGACTTGAAGAGACAGGAAGCCTGATATGCCTCAACCCGTAGCTAATCATTTATGTGATCAAAGAGATACCACGAAAGTAAAGCATGTGGTATAAAATATATTTACTAACTCTACACTATAAATAATATTCAACTCAAACGGTGTTATAGTCATTTTCGAAGTTTACGTAAGCATGAACGCCGTTATAACAAGCCTTAAACAAAAAGATTTTTATTTTTTTGAAAAAATTAACTGATTAATTTCAGCTGTAAAATATGCATACAATAGTGTAATGTTTTTGTTTAGGAATTAAGTTCTGTGTTCCAGAAACCTCCAGAAGACGAAAGAAATACACGAAACTCTGGAAAACTAATTTTACTACGACTGAATACTGAACAAAGGAAGACTTCCAATTACTGCCAGACCAACTCCTGCTGGAATGCATTACCTAAAATATTACAAGATTGCAAATCTCCTATTATTTTTGAAAGTAGCTTATGAAGCTCTTTTTGAAGTTAAGAAATGAAACATTTAATGTAACGAACAGTAGAATTCTTAATCGACTTAATAACTCGCTGTTTTAATGTCAAATGCAATATAATCAATGTTATTATTATGAATTTTTTACTGCCCGATGAATAGTAGTTTTAGATATCATAATTTTTAACTTATCTTTACTATGACCCAATACAGGAACGAATTGTTATCCAATTATGTATTACCTGTCACATTAATAAACTGTGCTATGACTATGACTATGTAATTATAATTTTTACACTTTAAATTTCAATTTAAGCCATGTATGTGGATATTTAGATTAATTCTTAAATTACTATTAGGCACTGAGGGGTTTGGAATCTTTTGTAGAGGGTTGGAAATGGACTTGTATAAAAACATAAAAATTTGAAGTAGGAGACTTCCGTTTACAACTTGGAGTCAGATTTCAAATTCAGGTAAGTTTAATTAGTCGTGGAGTTTCAGTTTTTGTAGGAGGGTAGTTACGGGGAGTTTGGTGGTGCGGGTGAGTTGCTCGAGGTGAAGTCTAATGGCGTTGAATTCGCCGTACGTCTCCTTCGCCAACTGCAGCGCCGACTTCCCCTTTGCGTTTCTCCACTTGATGAGACCTGGCCACGCGAGCTTCTTCACTTCCTCAAACTCTGCCAGTTGGATGGCAGAGTGGAGCAGCGAGCCCAGCGAGCCCAGCGACCCAACAGAGCCGCTTTTCCACCCGTCGTGGGAAGTGATGGCGTCCCAGAGTGGCACTAAGAGTCTGAGGAGGGCGCGGAGGAGGGGCGCGGCCACGGAACTGCGAATGGCTGCGTACCTCGTGGGAATCGGTAGAAGGAGGGATTCTCTGTTGATGAGACGAAGGAGCGTCTCCCACTGCCCCTCCGTCTCGTAAGAGAACGTCCGCAAGACTCCTCCCACACTGACGACCCCCTTCTCCTTAAGATACTCCCTCAGCATCCCCTTGAATGGGCGGAGGAGGTGGGTGGAGTGGGGGTTTCCTCGGAGGGCGGTTGCGATTTCCACGGGGAGACTCCCCACCAGCAGCCAATACTTCGCCCCCATTTCCACCCCATCGCGCATCCTCATCCACTCGCAGTTGAGTCCGAAGACGGAGAAGTAGAAGGCGAGCAGATGGCTCACCCCGCAGGTCACTTCCAAGTGCCCCTCCGCCTTCCTTTAGCACGACCCGTAGGGCAGCCATCCCCGCAGGACGCTGTGCCGCAGGAGGACCTTCTTCAGCGACTCCTCCGCCAACTGCCGACGGAGTTCCTGGAGAACCGCGGGGAGGTCGCAGCACGGCGCCAGCTGAATGACGTCACGCGCAATAGACATCCACATTTTCTGGTGCAGGAGGACTCTGCGTCCTTGTTGCTGGGTGAGTTGGAGGAAGGCTCCTCCCACACACACGTCGCTCCCGCGGGAATGGGGAGAAGCCGCGGCGGCCTCAATCTGCTCCAGTGTGGCTCCAATGAACACTTCCACCAGCGGCTGCTCCTGCTTCCTGTTCTTCTCGTCCGTCAGTTTTTTAAGCTCGACGATTTTGGCGAATTTTGATTTGTCGACTTTCCGCATGTAGAGAAAACTGGAAGGTCGTCTCCAGAGGCAGTTTGACGGACAGGTGCGCTCAAATGGGCAGTAATGAAAGGACCAATAGAGATCCTGCGTGATCCAGTCAACGACTCCTCCCCCTCCAGACTCCTCCCCTTCCTACAACAGACTCCTCCCCTTCCTACAACAGACTCCTCCCCTTCCTACAACAGACTCCTCCTCCTTCAATCAATTGCTCTTCTATTAAAATTATTTGTAAATGATGCTGACCTTCAGTTTTGAACGTTGGCGTTGGCGTTTGGTTGGCCCAGGCCGACACCACGTCGCCAATTGCAGCGGAGAGATCCATTTGGTCCATCTTCAAATCTTCACCAATTAACTCCCTCTGTGTTTGGGTATCAAAGGGTTTGTGGTATCAAATGTGATCAATGGTATCATGGTATCCTACAATGCTAAGTTCCTCCCTATCCTTAAATGGTTAAGAGTTTATACTGTTAATACCATTGATCACATTGATACCACTTTTCGTTACCATGACAGTGGTTAAAAGGCTTGGTAAGTGGTAAACTTCGCACCCTGCAATCACCTGGAGACTGACGAGTGACGACCTCAGCCTGAGTGTCTCTTGTGTCATTCACACTAATGAAGAATGAGAATTAGTTAACTAATTGAGACTCGCAGCTGATTGAGAGTAATCGAGATTTGGTGGTGGTGAGGAGACACGTGGTGGATTCAGTCAGCTGGAGGCTGAGGAGGGTTGCTGCTGCTGAGGATGATAAGGAGTGACGTCACACTCTCCTTGTTGAATCCAGGCACAATCATAGAAGTGAGGGAAGGGTGAGTGTCGTATGCACCTGTGGTAAAGTGTGGGATTGCAGGTGGGGAGTTGAGGCGAGAGAGGGGAACCCAACTAGTGCGAAGTAGGAACCTCCTCCGGGACTTGTGTGTACTGGTGTGAGTATATGATTAAGGGTGTTATTGACTCCTTTCCAGTATTTAAAAGGAGTCTAAAATGTTTAATTCTATATCTTTGTGCGTCTTGCATGAATTCGCCCTAATTCTACTTCTGTTCTATTTAGTTGACTATTTTGTAATTCACCACGTTATCAAAAATACCTATAAATGTCTATATACCAATATTTTACGTGTAATTGATGCAATTACTCCAGTAAATAATAATTATGATACATTGAATCTACTGCTTTAACTTCTGCTCTCTGTTCGCTGCACTGCAGTAATGATTCACGTGTTATTTTGTATTGGGGTTTGTTAAGGAGTGATGAGGTGCGTGTGGTGGAATTTATCCGAGTCCTCTTTTGGTCTTTGAGACTTTGTGTAACAAATTAAAGCGCGTGGAGTACAGAATGAATTATATTATTAATGAGTAATATTTTTGAGGTGTAATGTTGTAGGCGGCATTATTGCTAATTTCCTAAATCGCATTCGTAAAATATTTACATTTGGAAGGGAGTGGGGAAAATAAATGAATAATAACTCGCAGGATTTGGTGGTAGGGGCGAAAGAGACGGACTTGTTAAATTGCCACTCACAATGGAATGCCGTATTTAGATAATCGAGTTTCTTGATTTCGAGATGAACATAAGTTGGGGTATACCTTAACTTACAAATTCTGAAAATGTTAGCTCTCAACACAAAGTATTGGCTGGGCCATGCTGAAAAATTTGAAACTTTTGACGTTTTTGATTTGTTTTTGAAAAATTATCTTGTGCCGAGGAATCTTTTCGATTATTATGATTTGGGACTTTTGATAAAAATCGCTTTATTATAATTTTTGTATGCTTCAAAAATTTGAGAAATGTTTCATAAAAAGGCGTTTAAACTTTTTGAAGAAGAGGAAAATAACATTCAAAACGTCAACAATTTTTGCTCAACCATATAAATACAAATTGATGCACTGAGTGAGCTTTTGTTAGTTTTGTCCTCTGGAAATGTGGATGCGTATTTAAGACTTCATTTCATTTCCTTGCACAAGCAGTGAAGTAAAGTGTAGCAATAAATTGAGTCTTGGAGTTTGTCGTAGAGGGTTCTGGGCTGTTTGATGCTGCGGGTGGGTTGCTCCAGGTGAATTCTAATTGAGCATGTTTCGTCATTTCACTCGGTACTCGGCCAGCTGCACCCCTCGAGGGACAAACTCCTCCCCCAGAGTCCAAATGTCGCTCTCCCGCGTCACCTCGTCCGTCGAGTTAATATTAAAGTTGCAACCAATTACTGTATTTACCCAACCATATTTACTATATTTGCCAATACTGACGTTG